>JANZLD010000002.1:3726325-3738529 GCA_026413575.1 Erythroxylum carthagenense | reverse complement strand
ATACCTCATAATATATTATTAACAAGTCATAATGTTAATACATGAATCACATATGTCCATTGGTCTAGGGCACACTAGTAACAGTACCTGCTACTCATACAGTTAGATCCGGTAGATCTAGGTCTCTGTACCGTGTCTGTATAGGAACAGGAACCCATACATGTAGACACAGAGGTTCCTGGGGCTACAAGATCTAATACAATTAAGTAAATCCACTAAAATGAGACAACCTACTATCCCATCTAGTAACATAGTCTATCAGGTGTAAAGGACTATGCTATTAGACATGTTACAGATCTAGTTACTTTTACAGAAGATATTTCTGAACCCAATACATATATGTGGTGGGTGCAATGAATGACAAGATGCAAGCCATATAGCATAGTAAGGTTTGGGAGCTAGTTGACTTGTACCAGTACTGCAAACTCGTCAGTTGTAAATGTATTTTTAAGACCTAAAGGATTTCATAATAAGGTTCAGCGATTTATAGGCTCGCTCAGTTGCCTAATGGTTCACTCAAAGAGAAAGGTTAACTTTATGTTACCTTTTCTCTCGTATCCTCGTAAGATACATTTTTAGTGATTAAGGCAATTTTAGTTCATGATGATACAAAGTTACATTAGATGGTTGTCAAAATTGCTTTCCTAAGTAAAGACCTTTATGAAGAGGTCTATATGGTACAACCTAAAAGATTTCAAGATCCAAATGGAACTAACATGGTTTGTGCATTATGCAGATCGATATGTAGTTTATATCAAATCTCCTAAAAGTGATACCTTACAATTGATGATGTTATGACCTCTTTTGGCTTCAAGGAAAATAAAATTAAAAGATGCTTGTGCTATAAGGTCAAGGAGAGCAAAGTTATCTTCCTATTACTGCATATGGATGATATATTGCTCACGTCAAAAATACTTGCCATGTTGTATGAGGTTAAGCAACTTTTTGTCAAGAACTTTGACATAAAGGACCTTGGTGTGGCATCTTCTGTCCGAAATATTCAGATTGACTAGGACAGATCTCAATAATCATTATACCCTCATAGAATGTATACATTGAGTATGTGTTACAAAGGTTTAATACGGTTAACAGTAAACCTGTTATAGCACCTGTCTCTCATAGTAAGATAATCTTTGGTACAGTATCCAAAGAATAAAGTAAAGAGAGAGATTATGAGGAATGTTTCATATTCTAATATGGTTGATAGCCTGATGTATGCTCGGCTATGTACTAGGTAGGACATTGTATTCACTGTTTGACTATTTGGTCAATATCTGGTTAATCCAGTTGTAGACCATTGGAATGTAGTCTAGCGAGTGTGGAGATACTAAAGCGAATTAAGGATTATATGTTATTACAAAGAAAAGTCAATAAACTAAACTTTGTAGGAAATTCATATTAAGATTTTAGCTATGTGTCCGGATGATCGAAAGTCCTCTTAAGATTACAGTTTTAAGTTTGTAAATGGTATAATATTGTGGAAGTATGTTAAGAAGACAAAGGAAACTTCCTAGACTATGTATGCAGAGTGCATTCTATGGAGTTGCTTCATAGACAGTTTAGCTCATAAACTTGATTTCTGAGTTGTCTATAGTTGATTCAGTAGCTAGACTCGTTTGATTGTATTGTGATAATCTTCTTGCTGCGTTGTTTAATAACAAAAAAGAATATCACAGGGTCTTAGCATTTAAAGGTCAATTATTTGTCCTAAAGGTGTTGATACAAAATGTGACATTAAGGTTTGGAGAATTTAAAGATTGAGAAACTGTAAGTCGATCTTTTAACTAAAAGACTTCGCCTACTTGTATTTGTGACACAAGTATACAGTACGGGTATTTTGACGTCTTTAGACACTATTAGTTAGGGGATTGGTATGTTTGCTACATATACATTTGTACATTTTGATGTATTATGACAGTATGATGATTCATCGATAAAGATGGTCATCGTTTATCTTCAGTAATACATATTGTCATAATACATATAAAAGTCTTAAGATTTGTGTTGATTTTAAGCATTTAAAGGTTACTGGACATTTATATAGATTGACCTTATGCCTATGTCATTTAGATGCATATAGCTTTAGTATGGATATCCATAAATTTGACATGACATAGGGGGATATAAGTTTTAATCTCATAAAAATTCTCTAATGCAGTTTAGCTCTCAGTTGGACAACATAAATGTTTTCTTTAATGATGTTTAGTATTTGGTGAGAGGAAACAAGTTTTCTCTAATGTTGTTTAGCATTAGAGAAAACAAGATTTCTCTAATGCAGTTTAGCATAAAGTTGAAGGAATCGAGACTTACAAACGAAAATGATATAATTTAGATTATAAAGATATCATCCTAGTTTGTCACACTCCATTTTCCCATTCATGTTAGTGAGGTATTAGGTATACATGATTGTATTAGATTTGTGTCGCACATGACACATGCATTTGATACTTTTCGGTATCGAAAACCTTGCAGGACATAATGATGGACTTTTATTAACTTTGGATCAAATGTTTTGTTTTTAAAACTTAGTTGACTAATTCAGTATCGTGACTTAACCGAGTTTTCAAACTGTTTTTAAATTAGAGTCCAAATTGCAATTAATACTTGTCTTAAGGGGAGAATGTTGGATAATTTTGTCCTATCTCATAAAGTTGAACAACGATTAATTGCATTTTTTGGTTTTAAATAAATTATAAGTTAAGTTATGTAATTTGATCCAGATAAAGATAATAAAGTGGCCCAAGAAATTGTTTAAATTAGTGGGTCAAAGTTCGAGTAAAAATAAATCCCATTTAGTGTGGACTAGACCCATATCGGTCTTGTGATGGGGAAGGCCAATATGGAAGCTATAAGACGATTAAGGTCTCCTGCAATTGCTCATATCAATCGTAAGCATAAGAAATTTCTAACCCGTTAGGAGAACTTACGTATTGAGAAAATTGTAGAAAGACCTAAATCACGTGTCGATAAACGCTTTCGATAAAGGTCCAGAAAAATTCGTGATTATTTGGAGCCTAGAATAGGCATTAAAATTAAAGATAGAATCGAAATCAGGTATTCCACATTACCTTTATTTTTAATCCATTTATATTTGATCGTAGATATGTAATAAAGTCTGTAATATGTATTACAACCATTGTAGGGGCCAATTGCCTTGGCCACATGTAAGACCTGTGCACTAAAATAATCTCCGCTAATGTCATCCTTAATGTGTTGGAAGCCCATGTTCACTTTCTGTTTTCACCAAAACCAGAAAGCATCCTGGATAACGATTATAAATGTCCAGACTTAGGAGATTATTTTACGGACGGTAAAGATAGTACCTTGTACTTTAACTGACCGTTCACTCTTTTTAAGTTACGGGGAAGGAGACTGCGATGGCTTACTCTTCCTAAATATCGGGGAAGAAGACAGAAAAAGATGAGGCCGGACTGGTACGTTTATGTTCAGTTGTACAAGACTAGACTGTGTTCTTAATCTAATGAGCTTCAAGCCATCTTCTATCAAGCATCTCAAGCAGTAGAGCTTCCTTTGTGGTAAAAATTGCAAGTTCAGAAGACCGTTTAAATAATTTCAATGGTAAAAGCTGCAACTAATAATCGTAGGAGAAAAAAAACTAACGGGTATATTTATATATGCAAGATTAAAGTTTTACTCATGCTGTAGGGAGCAATGATATAATGATAATATTAGTTTACAAAATAATGGCATCGTAATAACGTCTTCAACAATTAATTTCAATTTTTATTAAAATTTTCTAACAACACAACAATAAACTTAATAGTCTTATTACATTTCATGTTCAACGTCACTCCATAGGATTAACCATTTTTGGCATCGATGAACTAAATTAGGTGTCTTGTGATGTAGATGATGCATATTTGGATATGGCAGCTGTAATTCTCTCTTTATCTCTGGTAGGAAAGGCTTCCAACAAAATTCCATCTTTATAGAAGTGGAAAAGAGGCACTGTCTGCATCAATTCAAGTTAGCTAACGTTAATCATCATACCAAGAGAAGGTATGGTCTTAGACATCTCCTCCTGAAATAACAGAATTCTGAACTCTGCTACATTACCCTGATTCGCAATCGCTCCGCAGTCTCAGACCGCTCATCATACTCATCGAAAACCTGCCAAGAGTAGCACAAAGAGAACTTGATTCTTGTTTAAGTTATACTTACATAACATTCTAATACTATGTAGTTTGTAAAAGAACTCAAGTTTAAAAACTGATGCAGAGAAAACACGACAAGCATGAACAATGCCCTGAAGAGTCCAAGACGGACAATAAATCAACATTTCAGGTTGGTATCATTCTTTACTTCATGTGATTGTACACTTTATTATTCAATAACTGATCACAGTTGTCCTGCTCTTTTGTTTTCTTGGCTGTGTATCTAACTTGAAGATAATATCCAAACATTCATACCCACTCGTTGATTACTGTTGACGCATTAAAGATTCTGAAAACGGGTAAATTCGGGTCGGTTGATACTCACATTATGCTTTAAGAAAACTACAGAAGCCTGTTCATCACCAGAAGTCTTGCATAATTTGGAAAATCCCTGCTCTATATATTTGCAGCTTCCACAAGATGTTCGATAAAAATCGACCACCACTAAAGAACCAGTTTCTTTGGATTTTTCCAGGATTGAATAGAACTCCTCATCGGTCTTAAATTCCCTAACACATTCCACAGGACAGAGATCGTCATCTTCTGCAGATAATTCACCTGAAATTTCACCTGCCATTCCTTTAATTTTTCCAGGTAGAGAAGGGTCGTTGTCCTTCAGAAAACCATGGCACACCCATTTAGTGATAGGACGAATATCAGGTCTCTTAAAACATAATTTCAGATTACATGGATTGCGACCAGTGCTTGGAAGTATGTAAGGAATTCTATGGTGAAGTTGTCTTTCAGGATTTATTCCAAAACCGAAAGAGCCCTTGGAATTGAGTATATTCTGCTTTTGCATGGCAACATGCGAGGATCTTCCAAAATAGTAATCTGTAGACTCTATAAACCGTATATTGTGCTTCAAATGAAGAACATCCAAGAACAGAAATAGAAGGAAGCATCAAGTGATTTATTTTCCAGATGTTCCACTCTATGCACCTTTTTCTTATTCCACCGTCTCAGACATTCAGTACTAGGATGAACAGTTCAAAAACCTGAAACATCAGATTCATCAAACAGTTTAACATAAGATGCATACAAAGTACTTCACACATATCGTTTTAGAAAGCTACAGTCTTGAGTTGTTCTCTCCGTCGAAAAGTCCCCGATACATGTTCATACATGCAAATCAAAAACTTCACACTCACCCGACGCTAGTTCCGATTCCAAGAGTAAAATATAGACAGGAGGGACATTTAGCATAATCTCGTAAATTTTGTTCTGAAATAGGGAAAGTGAACACCAAAAACTGAATATATTACCTCCAGCAGTTGAGGGGAGAGTGTTCGGGCACTTCTGCCATATCCAGCAGGAACGGAAGAAAGCTTCGAATGAGAAGATGACACGAAGTGCCGTGTCCACAGACCCATATCCTATCCGAAAGACAAAGACCTCTAAACTTGTTTAAGCTAATCACAATTTTTCTTACTTAATCAAGCTTAACCCAAATCGACTCAAGCCTGGCCACGATCTGGGATCTAATGGGCTATTACAGTAGTCCATAGACCCATCATTACATGGGTAAACTACAAAAGGAGCCCAACTTTATTCTTTTACCCGTAGATTCTTCAATTGGCATTTCAGGTTCAGCACTCGGAAGGAAGACGACACAAATGATGTTGGACTCAGTCCCATGAACATGGTAAAAAAGAAAGAAATATTTATGGCTGCTTTTTACTTGCTTATTACATCCAGAAAATGTAATGAGAAAACAAAAATAGGGATATTACCAAAAGGAACGAAGTTTCCTTGTTTGGTTAAAAAACAGGACACTGTTTACTGAGAATTGAGTATAGTGGAAACAAGGGCAAGTGTTTGGTCTTATATAACAAGATAAACCTAACTGAGCCGTCTCTATCTATTAACTATATTACTAGGTGTACCGATTGATACTAATAAACATAGGTTCGTTCCTTAATCCTTTTTACCCTAAGTTTTATGACAACATGTCATGTCAAATCGGCAAAAACTGTTCAATCCAATAGGCAACAACAATAATAATAATATCCTAACATATATATATATAATAAAATAAATAAATTTAACAAAATTTTAATAAAATATACATATTAAAATAATAAAGTAATAATAAGTAAAAAATTTAAGATTAGAGTATAAATAAATAAATATAATTACATACAAATAAAAAAATAAAACAAGCAATGCAATGAATAAAAAATAAAATAAGTAAATAAATACATAAGCAAAAAACAAATAGCATGTTTAGGTTAATTAAAAAATGCTTAGGCCAAATAACTAAATGAAATAATTACGCGTTAAAATTATTACCTAAATGTGAAATATATCATAAAAAAAGTACCTTTTTATGTGAGATCCTTTACGACTAAAGTTTTTTTATTAAGGAACATATTTTCGATAGGTTTCAATACTTATCCTCCCTTCGGATTATTTTTATGCTTTCCTTTTCTTCTCTTATAATTTTTAAGTATAATTTTATTGTACCTTTTTGTTAAAGCTTAAGGACATCTAATATTAACTTATCTAAATTACCCAAATTTTATTTTTTAAAATTTTTATTAATATTAATCACCTTTAATTTATTTCTCATCGTTACATTTTTTACCTTATTTTTTCTAATAATATTACCCATCCGATTACTTATGTCAAAATAAAGTTATTTTATTAAAAATTGTAATACCCGACTTGTAACTTGTTTTTACCACGAAACCTTTCTGATCCGTTTCATGCCTGTAGGATTCTTTTCTTTGTCACACTGCTGTCATGCAAGCCCACGTTCTTCTTACCGAAGAAAGGGGATCAAGTCTTACAACACCATGAATCTTCTCTTTCATTCACAATCTCCATCTCCACGACTTGCGATGTACAAATTTTGGTATCGAAGTTTCGTGTAAAAGAGGTACAAATGATCTGTTGTGCTACAAACGATAGCGTATGATGTCGATCAATGCAGTTAAGGAGTTGGTATTTGGTTAAGTGTAAGACAGCTGTTAGGATTGAAACCAATAATTATCAAAATAAATGTAGGATATATCCTTTATTTTTGAATTTTAAAAATTGATTATAACGAAACGTGTCTCGCACCACTAAATTATCCTAATGCCTAATGAATTAATCGAATCCATTAAAACAAAAAAATCTAAAATAATATAAAATGACAACTCACAATTATCTTTGATATGATATTCTGTCCTTTTTAATTTATCTTAATTCTGCTTTATTTTATTTTAATCATATATTTATATAAAAGGTTAAAATTTTATATAAATATATGAATGAGGTAAAATGAAAATTGAGGGGAAGATCCAAACGCGCAAATGTCTGCAAGTCAAGAATAGAAAACATTGATAAGCGTGTGATGTGGTCGCTGTAAATAATATGATCTTTCAGGGCTTTTCATTTTTAAGGTAAACAGTACGATTCGCAATCCTATGTTATCCTACAGACGCTTCGGTACCAATTATTCAACTGCCTTCATAAAACAGCCATTAAAGTCCCTCACCAACACCCCCCCTCCTTTGTCGTTCTATAAGTAGACGAGAAGCGAAACGGTATCGCCAATCTGTGTTGAAATGGACACTGAGCTTAAGTCTGACTCCATCTTCGAGCTCTTGAAGAGGTTCCTCGAGACCGACGAGGGCGCCGAGATCAAGAAGAAGGTCAATCTTGTTTACCAGTTCAATCTCGCCCCTAAGGTGCCGTGTCCTGGCTTTTGTTTTCGTTTTTTTTTTTCTTTTACCGGTTTTGGCTTGCTGGGTTTGGTTGAGATTATTGAGTTGTTTTTGTCGGTGGCGCAGAAAATCGGGGTCAATGAAGTGATTTATACTGTTGATCTTAAGAAAGGAGAGGTTACCAAAGGTTAGGAATTTCCAAGATTTGATTTTTCTTTTCCTATTGTGACTGTTCTTACGTAACTGCATTATAGAAATTATTTTGAATCTCTTATAGTTTGTGAGCTAATGTCTTCAATCCCAATGTGGACTTTACAGAGTTCTGAACCATAGAGATGAGAATTATATATAGAATCCGTACTTTTTTTAATGTTTATTCAATATTTTAGTGTTGATTATTTGAAGTTCTGGCGGGTTCACTGAAACATTGCAAGGGATTCCATCATTTTCTTCTGTTACAGTGTTTTTTCTGGCAGCTCTAAGACCGTAATTGATTGTTCAATTGCTATGAACCCAGGGCCATATGAAGGAGGAAAGCCTGACGCTACCTTTTCTTTAAAGGATGATGATTTCTTCAAGCTAGCTAATGGTCAGCTAAATCCTCAGATAGCATTCATGAGGTATGAATTTTGGTTGTTTGGTGTCATTCCATTCTACTTCAACCTGTTTGTTAAATGATTTACTTATAATGGTTTGGATTTGCAGGGGTGCCTTGAAGATTAAGGGTAGCCTGAGTGCTGCACAGAAGTTCACTCCTGACATTTTTCCAAAACCTGCAAAGCTGTGACCTGTTATGTTAGGTTGGGTCCGTTTTAACATGAAATTCTGGGATTGTAATAGGGAGGGAGTAGAGAATATTTAAAACCTGTCCAACACCTGTTGTTGTTGATAGTTGCACGAAAGTTCTTTATGTTATATCATGTTAGTATGTTACGAGGTTTTCAAAATAATTCAGATTATGAGGATGAGCGTTCATGATTTCCTTTTAATCAAATTCTATGCTCTGATTTCTTGAATCCCATTCCTTTTCTGTTTGGCTCCCACTTGGCTGGACATCTATTCGTTCTTCCAACTCGGTGACTCGACGTGAAGTGGGGTTTCACTGCTCTTGTATTTGCATTGCCCTGTTATTGTAGTTTTTTGAGGAAATTGATACCTTATCATCGCCCCACTATATTTCCAGATTACTATTTTTTATATATATAATAGAAAAAAGTAAAGCCTAAACAATGGCCTTGGAATGAAAACCCGGCACATATCCTTAAAAAGAATAGTAAGACATTCCGAAGGCTGTAAATAAGTAACTCTTAAATTAAAATGTGCCGCATGAAAAGCTAATTAATCAGCGCAATGATTTTCTTCTCGAAGTACATGGCAGATATGAACTGTCCAGAGTTGGTCTAATAGAGCCTAAATAGCTTGTATGAGGTTGAACTTGAAGAGGAAAGAATACTAATAACTTCTAAAGAGTCATAAACTAGTTCAAGCCGCTGATAACTCATATCCTAAGCCATCGATTTCCAGATTGCTATTTACCACCTAACTCTGCAGTCGTGCGATTTGTAACATAACTGCTTGGGAATGGGAAGTAAATTAATCCCCCAGATCAATATGTCGTACTTCTTGTTAGTTGACCAAGTTAATCTGGAGAGGCAACAGAACGTACTGTTTAACCAGACCCCGTAACCTGTAGACAAAGCCTTCAATGTGGTAAAATTTGTGCTTACCTTAGTGTTCATGCAATTTGTCAAGGACCTTCCTTGCACGTTAGCTTCTCTTCTCACGTTTATGCTTGTACAGTTTGTTTTGCGTGAATAATGGAGGATGACATAAGGAACAAGCTAGTGGCTCACGACATCCAATCAAATGTAGCGAAGTAACGATTTGCATTGTCATTTCCTGGAACAGTCTGCATGAAGACGCAAATTATTCCTCCAGATTAAGGTCGTTATCAAATTTGAGGAAAAAGATTGATTTTTCTTTCCTCTGACCTCATATTTGAGGAACAGTCGATCTTCAATCACAACTTCCTTGGGAACTTTTGGAATGTGAAAAATAATTTCTCTTATCAATAAAGCCTTTCCTCTGACTTCTCTCTACCTTTACTCTTCCTCTTTTCCTGCCCTTTTGACTTTTACTCTTATGCCCCCTTTGTTTTTCGTTCCTTGCCCTCCCTAGCTCTTCGCCGTCTATCCTTATGGTCTTTTCCCCTCTCAGCATTGCTCCCTAGGCGGGCACCCACTCCATGGGTGACCCGGCTCCTCCTCCTGACCCATTCCCTCCCCTGCTGTCACCCCTTCCTGGCCCTCTGGTGGTTGCCTCGATGGTTGCACCAGCGTCTGCCGTTAGCCCCTTGCCGCAGAAGTCGTCGGGCAATCACTCCTCCTCTGGCGCTCAGCGTGCTCCTGTGGCCACTTCGGTCGCCCCTCAACAGGCGTCTCCGAGCGATGGCTCCTGGCGTGACACGGTTGCTGCCCGTCGCCAACGCGGTCAGCTCACTCACCACCCTCACGTGCTTCAGGATGGTATCACCTCCCCTCCGATTGATCTTCTCCGGGCTGGTGCCAAAACCTGGTCGAATGCTTTGGTTGGCTTTTTCTAGAAAAAACAGTTGACTTTTCCGGCTTTGAATGCTTGGGCGAAGGCTAAATGGAGCAAGCGCGGCTTTGAAAAAACCATGCTCATGGATGATGGGTTATTTCTGTTCAAGTTCTCCTCCCAAGCTGATTTCACTGAAATCCTCGAACTTGGCCCTTGGCACGTTGGAGATCAGCCTATGTTTTTGCGTCAATGACAACCTGGTATGGGTTTGGATAGAAGTTCAGTTGAGGTCATTTCAATTTGGGCTCAGTTTCATGGCTTACCTTTGGAGTACTGGACGTTGAAGGGGCTCAGTCACCTGGCTAGTGGTATTGGAAAACCCATCTGCTTAGACTCCCAAACAACTGCCATGGACAGGATTAGGTATGCTAAAATATGTATTGAAGTCCCGAAGGAGGCTGTGCTGCCGGATAAGGTGTCTATTAGGCGCCTGGCTGCTGGTGGTGAATTGGTTTGTGCCAGTATTCCTGTTACCTATCCGTGGAAACCGTGTGCCAATCATAAACAGTGGGTTCCGATGGGACGTCGTTTTTCATCGGGCTGGTCTGAGGATTTGGTTTTGGACTCCACGAAGCCCTTGTCTGCACCTGAGCAGGTTCGCCAAGGTGCAACGGAAGATGGCCTGAGTGTAGCTTTGGCAGGGGACAGTCCTGGTCGTCCATCTAATGCAGTAGATTGCGGTCCCCCTGTGGGCAATTCCTCTCCCCCTTGTGCTGTGCCCATGGACACTTGCTCCGTGGAACATATGGATCGAGCTGTTGAGTGCTCTGTCGTCCATAGGGACTTGTCATGCTCCTCGGGGTTTTTTCCAGATGCTATGGCTTTTGATATGTCGTCATTGCCGCCTGGTGGGGATGCTTCTCCAGCTGCTGATGTGGTGATGTTGCAGGGGGGAGATGCCCCATCAGTTGCTGCCTGCTAGGAAGGCGAGATTCTCCAGGACTCCACCAAGCTCGGTAAAAGTGTAGTTACAAAAAAGACAGCCAAAAAGAAGAAGCCTAAGGGGATGATCTCCCCTGAATGCCTTTTCTAATGAAGTCCTTCCTAGTGTGGAATACGAGGGGGTTGAACGATCCCCTCAAAAAGATGACGGTGAAACAAATTGTGGCCACCTCTAACCCTATTTTGGTAGGCTTGTTGGAAACTAAAATAAAAGCAACCGCGGATCCGAAGGGTTTGGCTTTTTTGGGACCTCAATGGAGCCTCTTCACCAATCATGCTTCTCACTATAATGGCCGTATTTTGTGCTGGTATAATTTGGACAAATTAGATGTTCAAGTGCTTAAGATGGGTGCTCAATTTATGCATCTCTGTTGCAAAGAGGATAATAATGCCCCTTTTATGGTTACTTTACTCTATGCTGCCAATATTGCTTACCAACGCTCTGATTTGTGGAAGGAACTACTGGACTTCCATACTGGACTGACTTGCCCTTGGTTGGTTATTGGTGATTTTAACTGCTGTCTCAACTCTTCAGAAGTGGAGGGCGGGGCTAGATTTCATGGTGGTTCGGGTGGTGAACTTCAACAACTTTTCCACCATACTGATTTGGTAGATCTTCAGAGCCATGGACGCTGGTTCACTTGGGAAAATAAACAACGGGGTGCTATGTATATTCGGAAGAAGCTGGATCGTGCGTTGGTAAACCAGCAATGGCTCCATTCCTTCCCTTTGGATTCGGTGACATTTGGTGAACCGGTTTTTTCGGATCACACACCTCTTCTTATTCAGCATGACTCCTCTCCTCGCAGATATGGGGCCCCGTTTCATTTTTT
>JANZLD010000002.1:3703021-3726225 GCA_026413575.1 Erythroxylum carthagenense | reverse complement strand
CTCGAAACCCAGTTTCACTCAATTGATCAAATATGACTCATTCCATTTCAATACCATATCATACACACTAAATTATTCCCAAGAAACCTCCAAAAGTATCGATTTTATTCCAGAAATCTCACAATTATACTCCAATTATCATGAAATAACCCCTAGGTGGCAATAACAATCTAAACCTAACTTTCATTCACAAATTGAGATCTTATAAATTTGAATTCAAACTTTCTTTCTTCACATCAATTATAGATCTCTGTCTCTAGTTTATAGTGAATCAAAAACCACCTCAATTGGAGGTCTACATCATTTGTTATGACCCAAAAACTAAAATACATCAGTTCAAAAAACAGGAGCTCGTCGCGGCCAAGGAACTTCGCTGCGATGTCATGGGGATCGTTTGCCGCAGCGCATGAGAAGACTCACTGCGGCGTACAAATTAGGGCTCGCCACGACGTCGGGATGGAGCTCGCCGCGGCGACCTCCAGCACGCTCGCCGTGGCGAGGCCCTCGCGCACGCCGTGGCGAAGTCGTCTTTTTCGAATAATTTTCTCACATTTATCTCACTAAAATCAGTTATAACTCATATTCAACTACCACAATCTTTCACAATTAACACCATAAATGCATCAAACTAATAATTTAACAACATTAAAGCAATTACTCACCAATTCAAGCTTTCTCTCTTCAAATCTTCCGAAAATCTTCTCCAACTCTTAACACCTACGACTCCTTCACTAAAATCTCAAAATCTTCATATTCTTTAGGGTTTAAGCATGGCTTTGCACAAGGAGAAGAAGCAAGCAAGAGAACAACGAAAGATCTCACACTAAGAGGGGGAAAGGAGAATCAATCGAAGGAGAAAGGATCATGCCCTAGGATGAAGGAAATGAGTTTACTGTCAAAATCAAAACCTAAGGCATTTAAAAGGGATGCTCTCTTTTCCTCAAACACTCATCAAGTTCCTTTTTCTTTTCATAATCATTTCTAGTCAAATTTATCTCCAAATTTCAATAGTTCGACATATTAAATTCCTAAAAGCATGCGTCTAATTTCCTATCGCTATTGAACAATTATTCAGTACTATCAAGTCAATCAGTCCGTCACTTATAAAATTCTTCGGCCCGAACTTTTTCTCCCAAATTGTCAGAAAATTTCTAAGAATCAATCTAACAACTGAAAATCACTCCTTAGACATTCTAATGACAATTTCAAACGTAATTATCTCAGAATTTACAAAACACATCATATTCACAAATAAATGCCGGGAATGTCATAAATGCATGTACCTATATGTGCATGCGCAAAATGTCGGTCACATGCACAATGTCGATTAAATGAATGAACGAATCAAAAATATGCAATTTAATCCACTAGCTCGACCCAATTTACCAATATAACCTTCCCATCGGTGATGGGATGTTACACCTGCGAGGATCACGGACTATAGACCGATTTCATGCTGCAACACCGTTTATAAAATTGTTGCCTCTCTTTTAGCTGAGCGCCTGAAAGGAGTTTTGACGGAGGTCGTCAGCAAGGAGCAAGGGGCCTTCTTACCGACGAGGAGTATTGGTGATAACATTCTGCTGCTTCAGGAGCTAATTGGCGAGTATCACTCTGGTAAAAAGATCAACAGTTGTGCCTTAACAATCGACCTCTATAAAGCCTTTGACACGATAGGCTGGGATTATTTGCGGGAATGCATGCGATGCATCGGATTACCTTCTCGATTCTGCCACTGGATCCTCCAATGCATCCAAACGCCGTCTCTGAGCGCCCTGATCAAAGGTATTCCTACTACGCCTTTTTTGATTCAGCGAAGCATAAGGCAAGGGGATCCTCTTTCCCCTTACTTATTTACTCTAGCCATGGAGGGTCTTTCCTGATTGTTGTCAAAAATGGTGCTTTGCAATGGACTTTTCCAGTTTCATCATAACTGTAAGGATCTGAACCTGTCTCATTTAATTTATGTTGATGATGTTATTCTTCTTTGCAAAGCCAAACCGCAGGTGTTAACTATCATGATGAACTTGATGACCACATTCTCTCGATGGTCGGGTATGAACTTGAATTTCCAAAAAAGTGGCATATATTTTTCTTCAGATGTGACCAATCGGGAAGGCCTTAGCACTTAGGTTGGGTTAACTCTTTACAGTACTCCTTTCTGCTATCTTGGTGTTCCCATCACCTCGGGCAAGCCTCGGTTCTCCGATTTTATGCCTCTACTGGAGAAGTTAACGAGCAGAATCAATTCTTGGCAAAATAGGTTCCTCTCCTTTGTGACCCGCGTCAACTTGATTGTTACAGTGTTGAGTAGTATGCATGTGCATTGGGCTGCTCATCTGACCACCCCTAAAAAAGTTATTAAAGAAATGGAGAGGATTCTAAAGGCCTTTTTATGGACGGGTAAGGCTGAACAGTGCAAGGGGACAAAAGTTAAATGAAGTGAGGTTGCTGTTCCTAAGAAGAATGGGGGTTTGGGCATCATCTCCTTTCCCGAGATGCAAAAGAGTCTGCTTATGAAGCGAATTTGGCGTTTATTTGTGGATAAGGAGGCTATGTGGGTTCAATGGATGCAGGCTTACCGGCTCACTAACCAAAGCTTTTGGCATCTCCAATTTAGGTATGAATACTGTTGGCTTTTCAAAAGCTTACTGAAACTGCGTGATGTGATTTATCCTTTGATTCGGAGTATAGTTGGAGATGGAGAAAACACTTCCTTCTGGTTTGACAAATGGCATGTGCTGAGTCCCCTATGGCTCCGCAATGATTTAATTAGAATCTGACACCGGATTCCCTTTAATGCCAATCTCACATGGGTTGTTCAGGAAAGTGACCGTCTGCTTAGATACCGTGATGCAGAACGGAAGTCACGAATGGAACAAGAACGTTCAGACTCCGTTCAGGAGTTTAATCAATGTCGTTTGATTGGACGAAAAGAGAAACAAGAACGACAAGCGATCTTCAAAGAATGACAAAGCCAAATTGTAGAATGAAATTTGTGTTCCGAAAATCGATGATGTTCCGAAAACATAAATAAGGCCTATTTATAATGGCCAAAAACCCTAATCCAAATCCTAACAAGATTAGGAAAATAAAATCCTAACAAGATTAGGAAAATAAAAGACAGAAAAATAGAAATAGAAAAATAGTTTTTTTTTTGTTCCTAAATAGAATTTAGGCCTTTTTTCGCATCCTGCCGCAAACCTTGCCGCAGTCAAGATGTTCCATGTAATCCAAAGCTAACTGGTCCGCATCATACCGGTTCGGATCTTTGCTTACTGGGTACCTGAATGGTATCTCTCTTCATAGCACTCCGGATAGAGTGCTATGGATCACTACACCTTCTGGTGATTTCACTACCTCTTCAGCTTGTGCTATTGGGCGAGGGCCGGCCGAAGAGGTTCCTTGGACTGCTCTCGTCTAGAAACAGGTACTATGTCCAAAGGCAGCCTTTCTTCTATGGCTGACCATTAAAAATCGATTGAGAACAAAGGACAGATGGTTCGATACTTATGATCCTATTTGTGTGCTTTGTAAGCTAGTCCCTGAAAGTAGAAATCATTTATTTTTTGAATGTGAGTATACCAAGTCAGTGTGGAATTGCATATTGTATATGACCGGTCTCTTGTCTTCTTCTTATGACTGGCTTGAGGTCCTTAATGAGATTTTTCGTGCAGTCAATAATGGGCTTCGTGATTCTCTCATGATTAGAGCCTCCTTTCATATGGTTATCTATCATATTTGGCGGGAGAGAAATAGACGTCTTTACAAACAAATGGAGAGGCACAAATATGCGTTGGCGGACTGTATTATTAACCTGATTAGGGAGGTCATCATCGGGCATGATATGCAAGAGCAGCTAAGTTTGGCTATGCGGCAACAATGGAACATTTAGTTGTAGCTGGTTTTTGGACATTTTGTGGTTTGCCCTTTTGTTACAGGGGTTTTTTAGTTTTTTAGTGTTGGTGGCCTGAAAGGCTTTTCCTTCTTTTTGTCCGCAGATAGTAGATTGCGGTTCTTGTACATTGTTTTACCCTTTTCTTTATAATTACATATATCTTGAAATTAAAAAAAAATACTTTTGGAATGTGAAAACACCGTATAAAAAGCTGACTTCTTTATTCGTTTTTCTGCGAACAGAAGTCAAGATTGTCTGTATCCAAGGAGGGTATGAATGCAATGATACGATGAAACCAAGAATTTTACAGATCTTACCAAGTTTCTCTCGTCGTCCATAACAAAATATTATTTCCATGAATATCAAAAAAGAAAACGTCCCATTATAAATAGACAAGTGTACCACACAACTTCCCAGTGCATAGCAGAAATTATTGGCAATGAATTGTTACGCTTCTTTCTGTTTCCTTTCTCTCCTGTTCCTCTCCTTCTTGCCTCTGTTCACATATTGTCAATTGTTGTTTCAGGTATGAAATGCATATGTTAGTCCTCTGGAAACTGCACATATACAGACACCTATGTTGCCAAGTTTACGTAATCTTTTTTTTTTTGGTGGTATGTATCAGGGATTCAACTGGGAGTCATGTAACAAAGCAGGCGGATGGTACAATTTCCTGAAGAACTCCGTTCCTGACTTGGCTGATGCTGGAATTACTCATGTCTGGCTCCCTCCATCTTCTCAATCAGTTGCACCTCAGGGTACTTTCAAACCAAGTTCATTTGTTTAATTTCTGTGACATGTTTCGTGTTTCCATTGAAAGATGCTTCAAGTTTGAGAACCCTTTTTTAATGGGAAGAAGCTTGGAACGGAGGGATATATGACGATAAGATGAGTTCAACTAATGCTGTTTTTTCAATATCTGTCAGGATATTTGCCAGGCCGTCTATATGATCTTGACTCGTCCAAGTATGGATCCCAAGTGGAACTCAAGTCCTTGATTGATTCTTTGCATCAAAGAGGAATTAAAGCTGTAGCTGATATTGTTATTAACCATAGAACAGCTGAGAGGAAAGATGATAGAGGAATATGGTCCATATTTGAAGGTGGAACTCCAGATAATCGTCTTGATTGGGGTCCCTCGTTTATTTGCAGCACAGACACTGACTACTCTAATGGCCAGGGAAATCCTGACACCGGAGAGGATTTTAAACCTGCCCCTGACATTGACCATCTCAATCCAACAGTTCAGAAAGAGTTGTCAGATTGGATGAATTGGCTAAAATCTGAAATTGGGTTCAACGGATGGCGATTCGATTTTGTGAAGGGGTATGCTCCTAGTATAACCAAGATATATATGGAGAACACTTCACCAGATTTTGCAGTTGCAGAAAAATGGGATTCTCTTGCTTATGGACAAGACGGTAAGCCTGTCTCTAATCAGGATTCGCATCGTGGTGCACTAAGAGATTGGATTCAAGCTGCTGGCGGTTCAGTCACAGCTTTTGATTTCACAACAAAAGGGATTCTTCAAGCTGCTGTGCAAGGAGAGTTGTGGAGGTTGAAAGATTCGAATGGAAACCCACCTGGACTTATAGGTCTGTTGCCACATAATGCTGTGACTTTCATTGACAATCATGACACTGGCTCTACTCAGAAAATGTGGCCATTTCCATCAGATAAAGTCATGCAAGGATATGCTTACATTCTAACCCATCCAGGGACTCCCTCCATAGTAAGTTTCTGCTCCTTCCCCATTTCCTTTTAACACCTGAATCTGTAACCTAATGTGTTTTTTCATTTTCTTTGTCACGCAGTTCTATGATCACTTCTTTGATTGGGGACTGAAGGAACAGATTGGGAAGCTGGCATCGATCAGGAAGACATACCAAATCAACTCCACAAGTAAAGTAAAAATTTTGGCCTCTGATGCTGACCTATATGTAGCAGCAATTAACGACAACATAATTGTAAAGATTGGACCCAAGTTGGATCTAGGAAACCTTATCCCATCAAACTTCCGGGTTGCTGCTTCCGGGAATCAGTATGCCGTATGGAACAAAGTTTGAAAATTACACCATGCCTTGTAAAATAAAAATGGAAATCTAGATTCCCTTTTTTGAATAATTTCTGATGTATTTCTCCTGTCCCTGACTTCAAGAATGAAGGAGATTTTGAGTATATTTTGGGGTAGAAAATGTCTGTTTCCTGAAGTCCAAGTCAAGAACTAATGAACTCGACTCATAATTCAGACCGTGATTCCCGAGACTCTGGACTTACCTGTACGCGTAAACATGGTACACTCTCTTTGCTGACATTTTATGGTGTCTTTTGATTCATTTAAGATTCTAATTCCAACAGAGTCTGCGGCAGACAGCAAGACAACAACTATTGCCCCGAAATAGCCGTATAGTTGCTGTAATCGAATGGTCAAAGAACCAATAGTATCGTAGCATGGGCTTTTCTGCCTCTGTATGTGTACAATCGCAGTCAAGTCTCTCCCATTTTCACTCTCTAATCAAATCCCAAATCGAAACGAGAAACCCCAAGTCGTCGTTAGCTTTTCTCCGCCTATTACTGCGATCCCACTTGAAACCAAACGACCTTACTTTTTCTCTACTTCTTAAATCCTCTGTTTCTTCTCCATTGTCAAATGCGACAGTAGAGGTCAATCAAATCCAAACCCACCTCGTAAAATCGGGTCTTAACCAGTTTGTCTATGTGAATACCGCGCTCCTTGACTTGTATATGAAATTAGTATGTATTGAGAGTGCATGCAAGGTTTTTGATTGTATGCGCGACAGAGATGTTGTTTCTTGGAATGTCTTGGTCAATGGTTTTTCACGAAATGGGTATAGTTTTGACGCGTTGGAGCTTTTTGTTCAAATGCTTAGAGAGGGATTTCGTCCTTGTCATACTACGTTGGTTGGTCTGGTTCCAGCTTGTGGGTGGCCGGATTTGGTGTTTCAAGGGAAGTCTATTCATGGATTGGGAATTAAGAGAGGCCTTGATTTGGATTCTCGAGTGAAAAATGCACTCACTTCGATGTATGCTAAATCTGGGAACATGGAAGAGGCTGAACTTTTGTTTGAAGAAGACATGGTGGAGAAAAGTATAGTTTCTTGGAATACCATGGTTGGCGCATATAACCATAACGGTTGCTTTCATGAGGCAATGCTCATGTTCAAACGAATGATTCAGGAATCTGTGGAAGTGAATCCTATTACCATAATGTGTCTTCATTCCGCGAACGCAATTCCGGAGCTTATCCATTGTTATACAATCAAAACTGGACTTGTCAATGATGATTCTGTAGTTACTTCATTGATTTGTGCATACGCTAAATGTGGTAATACGAAGCCAGCAGAACAACTTTACTGGTCCATGCCACAAGAAAATTTGGTTTCTCTGACTGCGATCCTTTCAAGCTATGCTGAGACCGGGAAAATGAATATGGTGGCAGAGTGTTTTGCTCGAATTCAGCAGGTGGATATGAAACTGGATTCTGTTGCTATGGTTAGCATCTTTCATGGGATCAGAGATCCTATTTACTTGGACTTTGGACATTGTTTCCATGGTTATGCGTTAAGGAGTGGGTTGGACATCTATACTCTGGTCACAAATGGGCTAATAAGCATGTATGCTAGTTTTAAAGACTTGAAAGCTGTATTCTCTCTGTTTTCTCTGATGCCAGAGAAGCCATTGATCAGTTGGAACTCAGTGATATCTGGTTGTGTACAAGCTGGAAGGGCGAGTGATGCTCTGCAGGTATTTTATCAGATGAAAATGTCTGGAAGCAATCCAGATAACATCACTGTTACTAGTTTACTGTGCAGTTGTTCCCAACTAGGGAACTTGCAGTTTGGAGAGAAACTTCACAGTTATATTCTAAGAAGCAATATGGGAATCGAAGATTTTGTTGGAACTGCTCTTGTAGACATGTATGCTAACTGTGGAAGTATAGTGCACGCAGAAAGAGTGTTCAAGAGCATCCAGAAACCATGTCTAGCTACGTGGAATACAATGCTTTCAGGCTATAGTTGGTATGGCTTTGAACACAAAGCTCTGAGTTGTTACTCTGCCATGCGAGATCAAGGTCTGCAGCCTGATGATATCACTTTCTTGGGAATTCTAGCTGCTTGTACCCATGCCGGTCTTGTTGATGAAGGCAGAAGGTATTTCCAGATCATGACACAAGAATTTGGTATTTCACCCAGCCTGCAACACTGTGCATGCGTGGTTGGTCTCCTAGGCCGTGCAAGTTTGTTCGAGGAAGCCGTAACTTTTATCAGAAACATGGAGACCGAACCAGATTCTGCTGTGTGGGGTGCTTTGCTTAGTGCCTGTTGCATCCACCAAGAGGTCAAACTTGGGGAGTGCTTGGCCAAGAAACTGTATTTGTTGGATCACAAAAATGGTGGTATTTATGTATTAATGTCAAATCTTTATGCAGTCACAAAGAGATGGGACGATGTTGTGAGAGCTAGGGAGATGATGAGAGACAGTGGAGGTGATGGGTGTTCAGGGGTTAGCCAAATACAAGTGACTTCATCTACATTAGATGAAAGGAATCCAAAATTATAATAAAGTACATTCAATGGAAACAAATATCCATCTTATGGGTAGAAATAACTTGTTTTTGATATTATGGTCGGGCTATAAGTTGGCCTGCGCTTGGCCCGATCTCGCTTACAACTGTGGCCTGGCCTGACCCTGTCTATGGCCCGATCAAGCCGATCAATTTTAACTTATAACCTATTTTTAGCCTGGTTAACTCGGGTCAAAAATTGGGTCGAACAGGACTAACCAAAATTAGCATGTTTATAATATAAACTTAATATTTATTTAAAATTTAATTTTAAAAAAAAATTAAATTTAAATTCAAATTCAAATTCAGTTAAATCAAATCAGGGACCAAAACACTAAGCTTAGATCATTAATAACCGTTATTAGCCGGTAATCTGCCTTTCAGTCACCGCACTTTTCTTTGTTTCACTCCAAACCCTCGAGAAGAAAGTAACCAAAACTCCAAATTTCAAATATCGAACTTTGGCGCTTATCGATCTGGTTTTTCTCGCTTCCCGAATCTTACTTTCTCCGGAATCCCACGAAGCAGAGACTAGAATAAGAGAAGTGGAAAATGGGAGGCGCTCACAGTCGTGAAGATCTGGAGTTATCGGACTCTGACTCAGAGCACGAACATGGAACTGAAGAAGAAGAAGAAGAAGAAGACAGCTACCAGGAGGCAAGCGACGAAACTCCAGAGAGAGGGTCAGCCTCCGAACGAAGATCCAAAACCCCTTCTTCATTGGACGAAGTCGAAGCTAGGCTCAAAGCTCTCAAATTGAAATACCGATCCACTTCAACGGTACAGCAAACCCCTAACCTGAGAAATGCAGTTAAGCTCTATCTTCACATTGGAGGGAACACCCCGAAAGCCAAATGGGTCACCTCTGAGAAGCTCGCTTCTTACTCCTTTGTGAAGACGTCGAAGATCGGCGGTCAAAGTCAAGAGGACGATGAGGATGAAGAGTCGGAGTCGGAGTCGGAATCTGAAGGAGAATCTTGGTGGGTCTTGAAGGTTAGCAATAAAGTTAGGGCTAAAGTTTCTGTTGAGTTGCAATTGATAACGTTTAAGGAGCAGCGTCGTGTTGATTTTGTTGCACAAGGTGTTTGGGCTATGAAGTTCTTTAACGATGAGGAGTATAGAACTTTTGTGAGTAAGTATAACGATTGTTTGTTTGAGAATACTCATGGGTTTGAGTTCAATGAAGCTAACAAGGTTAAGATTTATGGAAAAGATTTTATTGGGTGGGCTAATCCCGAAGAAGCCGATGATTCTATGTGGGAGGATGCAGATGATGCTTTGTTGAAAAGCCCTCAATCAGCTACTCCAGTGAGGGCAAATCAAGATTTGAGAGAGGAGTTTGAAGAGGCGGCCAATGGAGGGATTCAAAGCTTGGCCTTGGGTGCATTGGATAACAGTTTCTTGGTGGGTGATTCTGGGATTCAGGTTGTCAAGAATTTCAGCCATGGAATTCATGGGAAAGGTGTTTATGTTAACTATGGAAGTGGGGATCATCGCAATCGTTCCAGTTTGGTGCATTCCACTCCGAAAAAGGCGCTTCTTATGCGAGCTGAGACTAATATGTTGCTTATGAGTCCATTGAATGAAGGGAAACCACATACTACTGGATTACATCAACTTGATATTGAGACTGGCAAGATTGTTTCAGAGTGGAAGTTTGCCAAGGATGGAACTGACATTACGATGAGGGATATTGCGAATGATAGCAAGGGAGCCCAGTTGGATCCCTCTGGATCGACGTTCTTGGGATTGGATGATAATAGGCTGTGTAGGTGGGACATGCGTGACCGGAATGGGATTGTTCAGAATCTTGCAAATTCTGATGGCCCTGTTCTGAATTGGGCTCAAGGGCATCAGTTCTCCAGAGGGACTAATTTCCAGTGCTTTGCAACCACTGGTGATGGATCAATTGTTGTTGGATCTCTTGACGGAAAGATTCGTCTGTACTCAAGTAATTCCATGAGGCAGGCAAAGACGGCTTTCCCTGGGCTGGGATCACCAATCACTCACGTTGATGTTACATTTGATGGGAAGTGGATTCTGGGTACGACTGATACTTACCTGATCCTAATTTGTACTCTTTTCACAGGCAAAGATGGCAAGACAAAGACCGGTTTCAACGGTCGGATGGGGAATAGGATTGCAGCCCCAAGATTGTTGAAACTAATGCCACTAGATGCGCATTCTGCTGGAGTTGATAACAAATTTCGTAATGCTCAGTTTTCTTGGGTAAGCAACATTAACTGTTTGTTGGATGAGTTGCAGATACTGATTCTTTAACCTGTCCATATTTCTTCTCGAAATACTTGGGCGGTGCATTTATAGCTTCGTGGCCATTTACTTGGAAGTCATTGATGAGAGTAATCATTACATAATTCTTTATTTCCTATTTTATTGTCAATACGTAAACTGTTTCAGATCATAATCCTAGAACTTAAGACCTCTCTCAAATTCTTAATATGTGATCTCTGTGTTGGTTATTGTTGAACCAAAAAGTTATCTTTTGTGCCCCTTTGGTACATGTAATAGGTATTAAAATCTTCAGTTTTTGGGTTTATATGCAGGTGCATCTCTAAGGTAAAAGGTTTTATGGGTAGTTTTCTAGCTTTTTATGAGGCTCTTGGACTTTCAATTGAGATAGTTTTGATATCAAGTTAGGAACCACTTTGCTGGTTAGTTCACATTAAACAGTTTTTTACATATGAACCTATCTTAAACTGTTTTGAATCAGTAAGGGATCGTTCACATCCCAGATTTTTTTTTTGGGCACAGTTCTTTGAGTGACAAACAAGTACCAGTTGCGCTATTTTATTTGCTACTTGAATGTGAGATTAATGGTTTATATCTACTATAGTGCCATTGTGGCATGCCTATGGAGTCTGTAGTAGTTGAAGTAATACCTTTTCTCAAATCTATTGCAATTCATTTTTGAGTCTTCATTAATAGAGTGCTATTGAGCTCACCTTCCATCCAAAATCTGCAGAATAAAATTTGTTCATTCTTTTCTGGCGTTAGTTTTCTTAATTTTTCCGTAACTATGAGGATCAGAAACTTTATCTGTATGTTAAAATTACTTAGGTCACTGAGAATGGGAAGCAGGAGCGCCATTTGGTTGCAACAGTGGGCAAATTTAGTGTCATATGGAACTTCCAGCAGGTGAAGAACGGTTCTCACGAGTGCTATCGTAATCAAGAGGGTCTAAAAAGTTGCTATTGCTATAAGATAGTCCTTAGAGATGACTCAATAGTTGACAGTCGTTTCATGCATGACAAGTTTTCTGTCAGTGATTCCCCTGAGGCACCTCTGGTGATCGCCACCCCTATGAAAGTCAGCTCCTTCAGTATATCCAGCAGGCAGTGACTCGCTGAATGTTAGCCCACGCATGACCATTGAAGTTCCCAATGTTTTGTTAAGGAATCTAAACTGTACTTTAGACTGTTGTCAATTTAGTTGTTGGCGTGATGACTCCTTTTAAGTTCTCTGCTGTACTGTTTAAGACTCTAAAGTTCAATTTCACCAATCTTCCTTGGCTTGTAAAAGTCAAATATATAGCATGGAAGAAAAAATTTAGTAAGCCTTTACATTGTTCATCTTGCCACAACCAACTCATCATAGCATTCCCAAACCCGAAGGCATCTTTACATCAGATTGTTTGCAAATCCTCTTGGCGACCAAAACTATAATCTTATCAATTTATGATACATTAAATAATCACCAACATTTACATTCAACTAATAACACACCTCTGCTCGTTTCCAGCAATGTGAGAGTATGGGGAAATATGAAATTCACCACAATGAAAGGCAGCTCATTCTGGTTTGTTTTCCCCGTGTCAACCAGACTTGTGTGTCTTCTTCCTTCCCAGAAACATGAAAAACCGAGGGAAGAATAGTTTCTTCTTCTTCTTGTGACCCTTCACTTCAGGCGCTGCCTCAACTACAGCGTTACTTCCATGTTCGTATGCTTTTGAGCTTGGTGAATATTGGGTCAACACATTCTGAGTCGGCTCTCCCTTTCCATCCTCAAAGCTTGGCCTTTGATTTGCAACTCCTTGAACTGATTCACCAACCTTCCTTCGTTGCTCATGTTCAGCCCTCCATGTTCTCAACTCTTGTTCTACGCCCAGTTTCCCTTCCTTGGCCTTTTCAGCCTTGTCCATTGCAGCTCTTAATGATTCCTTTCTTGCCGCCATTTCTCGGTTCACTTCTTCCAGCCTCTCCATCGTTTTGGACTCAGAATCCTTTGCTGCCTCAATTTGAGCAATAGCAGCAGCTACCCTCATGTTGGCCCGCTCCTCTGCGTCATGGGTACGCTTGCTGAGCTCATAGTACTCTTCTAGTGACACTGTTATTCCAGGAGCTGAACTTTTATCATTAGCTTTTTGAGCTGATTCACTCTCTTGCAAGGCTTTAATAGCGGCTATAGCTAAATTTTCAGAAGCCTTAGCTGCCTCTATTTCCTTTTGAGTTGCAAGTAGCCTGCTTTCGATTGTATTAACCCCTGCCTTTGCTTGTTCAGCTTCTTCCTTTGCTTTGCGCAGCTCTTCTTGAGCCATTTGCGCAAGTACCCTGGCCTCATCAGCAGCTTGTGCTGCTTGCTGCAGTTGCTTGGGTAGCTCAGATATTTTCTCTCTGGCTTCTTTCTCCTTCATTTGGGCAAGAGCAATTTCAGACCTAGTCTTCTCAATCTCAGCTTCAATTGAAGCAACTGCAACTGATGCCATTCCTTCTCTCTGCTTAATGGCGACAAGAGAAGATTTTTCATTTTCAAGCTCTGACTGCAATGATGTGGCAGCCACTTTCAAGATGCTCACTTCAGTGGTTGCTTTCTCAATGTTGAGCTTAACTTCTTCTAGTTCCTTCTTTGCCGAAGCAATGGCAGCTTGAATGTCGGTATGATTTTGTTTCTCCGGTTCATCTTGCTTAAATTTTGTCTTTCTTTCTTCGTCAGTTTCCTCGTTTAATTTGGACTCCATATAAGCTGCTAATTCAGCTTTCAGATCAGATAGAAAGGATGAAGCAGTGTCTAATTTTGATTTAAGATCTTTTGATACAAGAATTTGCTGGTTAAGTTTCTCTAGCTCTTCTTCTGCCTGCTTTAAGTGTTTCTCCCAATATAGTAGGTCCTGATCCCTCGCCATAGCTGCTCCTATTCTTTGTTCCTCTGCCTCTAGATGTGCAGCATGTGCAGACTCTAAGGATTCCTTGGTAGCAATCAGTTCAATGGTAAGTTCCTCCACCGTCTTCTCAACATCCTTGGATGCAGACACTGCCTCTTCAGCCTTTCTTACAGCTTCCTCTTTCTCAGTGATTAAAGAAGCATATTCCTTGCGCAGTGCTTCCAACTCTTCATTAACAGACTTCAGCTCTGAAACAGCAGTTGAATGTCTAGCTTTGGCAACCTCAAGCTGTGCCTTTGCTGCAACACTAGCCTCATCAGCAATCCCTTGCTCAAGCTCTTCCACTCTGAGCTGGGCAAGTTCAGAATCTTGTTTTGCTTGATGCTCTTCAGTTTTTGCTCTCTCTAGGTTGAGCTTTAGCTCTTCAATAAGTCTCTTGGTGCTATCTAGCTCCTTAAGGACCTTTACTTTTTCCTCTTCTGCAGTCTCTGATCGTTTCCTATAGTCAGGCATCTCCTCCTGCAATTTATCTAGTTCTTGTTCTATAAGCTTCTTCCTCTGTAAAGTAAGAAACACAAAGGTCACTTTACACTACAGATGGGTGACAATCAAGCGATCCCGAGAGTAGATCAGGTAAAGAGAAATTACATATCCACTCATGTTAAAAGGAAGGGGGAAAAAAAAAAAACCTTCTACACTTGAAAAAACACGGTGCAAATATGTAGCAAAATTGCACTTGCATAAGAAATTACCCAAAAGGCATAACTTTGCTCCTTGTTTTAGTTCATGAAGGAAAGCAAAAATAAAAGAAATAATTCAAGAGTAACAGAAAATATGAAAATGATTCAACAGCAGATATAACTTTTTCTTGAAATTACAAACATTAATCCCAAGAATGTCTTGAAAACAAGTTGCTTCACAAGTTCAGATAAATAAAGAATCTCGCGCTCTCCTGAAACAGTAGATGTTCCAACACCATTAACAATAAAATCATTACAGCCTCTTTAGTTACAATAGATCAATGCTTAGGTCCTGAACCCAATATCCCAAGCTCTCTAAACTGCAGTTCAAGGATATACAAAGGTGCAAGGCAACACCATGAAAACAAACTGTTAGAGGTATGAGACTAAATGCACCAATGACACAGGACACAGTAATTCAATTCCTTCACCCACTGCTATAACCAACATAATTATCGCTGTAGACTTCTAAATATGAAGGATAACACATTTTTCATCCCTCACCAAAACAAGCCAAGAAAAGCAGCATTCTCACATAATATTATGCAAACGAATGAACTACAGAAGTCAGGCCATGCTTCTCGTCAAAACAATTGCTTACTGGTCAATGAAATTGTGGTCACTTTAGTCAAGAAAAATGAAATAGGAATGCAATGCTTAACGAAAACTTAATATCTTCTGTACCTCTACAGTTTCAATTTTATGGGCCTTCCAATCAACAATTCCCCCAAACTTGGAAACAGCTTCTTTAACAGATTCGAAAGGTGCAGCTGTATCAATAAGACCTCTACTCATCTCACCCAACTTACTAGGAGAATCAACAGAAGTAAGTGTTTCAGAAATTGGACTATCAACTTTGGCATGTGGTGGTGAAAATTCATCTGGATCCACCCTGACCTTTAAAGGGGGAAAAGTGCGCTCTGCACCTTGCACTCTTACCTTGGGATAGGAATCAGCTGGTATGGCATCATCGATATGAACAGAGAGGTTGGCAATTGAAGAGGAATCCTGGGACTGTTGCATATCAGAAGACAAGGGTAAGGCATCAGTCTCTGCTTGACATTGACGTTCGTGAGAGAAGCTTTGTGTGGCCTCAGTTTTACCCTCGTCATGTACTCCATTAGAGGATATTTTTATACCTTGCATGGGATAATCAGGCTCTACTCTATCAGATAAAATAAGTACTGCTTCAGATTTTGGGTCTGCATTTATTTGACTTTGATGGCCTTTCTCTGCTTCATCGCTCACAGGAAGAGTTTGACCTTTTTCTTCTTCATCAACTGTTAAATTTGAAATTAAGTTGTCTGGAGGAAAACATTGAACTTGATCTACCACATCAGCCACTGGAGTCAAAAAGGGGTTATTTGTTGGAAAGATTTGGCCTTTCTCTATTTCATCACCTTTGGAAGATGAAATTAAATTACATGGTGAAAGAGTATCGTGGTGGTCCAAAGTTTCCGCTGTAAGCACATCATCTTTGCCTACAACAATGTTATGAGAAGAGCCTTGAACAGCCACAGATTCAGAATCATCGTTCAAGGACAAAAGACTATCCAATTCTGCATTTCCATTAGTGATAGGGCTTGCTGAAGCTTTACCGAGAGAATGATCATCATGTACAGAGGATGAAGTAGACTCTAGCGGAGGTATGGCCTCAGTAATTTTCGCATCCTCCATTAGAAGAAAACAGTAATAAGGCTAGCTCAATGGCGCCTGAAATACAAGAAAATAAAATAGGATAAACAACAATAATAATCAGAACCAGAAACAAGTTAAACAGCAAGATCACAGGCCCACATGAAATGATAATTTACCACGACATTTCTCTATCTAGGCATTACTAAGGATTAGAGAACATGTTATCAGCTAAATGCATGGATATTTCATGCCCCAATTATGTTAACACATGAAACCCAGAAATTGAAAGCAGAAACATTTTAGCATGTAAGCTTCTAATTTCAACGACAGAGGACCAAGAATCTATGCCATCTTCCACTGTTCTACCCTTGTCATCACTTTTTTCTTCAATTCAAGATCCTTGTTATATTTCACAAATTTCCCGAATCCGAATTTAATTCCTTGATATTCAAAAGGAAAAGAAAAAAAAGAACCCACAGCTAGAATAGTTGAAAGGATTCAATGACAACTTCCACCTGAACGATAATTTGGAATTAAAAACGACGGATAATTGGGAAAATTGAGTCAAGCAACTTGTATAAACGTATAAGCACACTTGAACACAAACAAATAACGTTAAACTATAAGGAACTGAAAAAATTTAACGGCGATTCAATTAGGAAAAAAAACACTACAAAAACAACTTACACATTAAACAAGTCAACCTACTTTCTATTTATCTATCGAGCTCCCACACCAGAACTGGAATTTCAAACTACAAGAAAGCTGCAAATTAAAAACAGGACCAACCAATCAAAATCTCAACAATGAAAAGAATAAGGAACTTCTCCAAGCTTCAGAAGGCCAAAAGAAAGAGAACTAGACAGAGAGAAAGATTACCAGGAGATTCCAGAAAACGAAAGAGAATTTGAAAAGCAAAAGAGGTGGTGAGATTGAGAGAACAAAAACAAAAATTGGGAAATGGATATGAATAAATGAAAAATTTAGAATTGAACTAAAAATAGGAATAGAGAAAAATAGAGAGAGAGAGAGAGGGAGGGAACACGTGCATGGACTGCACTGCAGCAGAGCAGAGCCTTACCTCGTCCCTTCCCTTCCCTACCGCTCTTAGTTTTCACCTCCGCCTCACTTTGGATTCACCTTTTTCTTTTAGGCTTAAAATAAAACTTTATATGGAGGTGGAAATTATTTAATTGTATCCCTTTTTAGAAAGCAATAATTATAATGAGGTGTTTTTACTTTTTAATGGTTCTCCTTTCTCTTTCTACGACAGAATTTTGTTTTTTTTTGTTTTTATAAAATATTTTATTTCTATTTTTAGATAATAATTTTTATTATCCACGCACCAGAAATGTAATGAAAAATACTGAAATAGCCCTTGGTTTGAACAGACAAAACGGTAAAAAACTGAAATGGACAGTGAGCCCCCAATGAAGGGGAAGTGGGGCTTGTCTATTTTTGTGATATGTCCGTTAAATGTGAGCCGCCGCCACCACTTGGTCTCGGCCACGTTTCATGTGAATAAAATAAATGAAATGTGAATTTATTAAAATAGAAAAGAATCACGTGACCATTATACCCTCCCCCAAACGACACAGTTTTATAACTTACACCTAAACAAGATTTGCCAAACCAAGCTTTTTTTCCCTTCACTGTTCGTTGGACCCCATCATTAAATTATCACTTTCTTTGATGATAATTAACGACCAAGAAACAGAAACTTTACCCATAGGGAGTTCTTTTTGGGGTAATAGAAAAAAAGGGGATTCGAATAGAATTAAAATTTATGTTTGGTAGTAACATAGATAATATTTTTTTATTTTTATTTTTATTTTTATGGTAATTCGAAGAATTGAAATTTATTATTCACTATTTTCTATTTCCATTCTTTATTATATTTATTCTTATTCATATTTTCATTATTTTATATAAACCAAACGTTTCTTAATTATATATGAAATTCAAAGTTAGCAAAATTCGCATGCAATTCAAGAACTTTGTGCTTATAAATTTTACATGAATGTTTAATTTTTATTGTAATTGGAAAATCTTGTTATGGTTACAGTTTTTCTCTTCCAAGAAAATGTGTATCTTCGTATTCAAAAAATTTAAATTCGAAAATCAACAGAACAAAAAGTAAAATAAAGAAAAGGGTGCAATCTTCTTAAGGTGGGTATTAATTAAACCCTATGGCTCCGCCTTGGATCTTTGACTTTTATTTTCCCATGTTCGTCACGGAAACTCATGTTTCTTGCTAACTTTCTGTCAAAGTCCAATCGCAGCTTCCTTTTCTTTGTTAACACGCAAAACTTCTGGAGCTTCTCATCCATGGAGTCATGAAACTTCCACCACCTCTCGTGAGCTACATTACTGGCATAAACGTGGTGGTCCACTCTATTCCAGTTACAATCGTAATCTCTATAACAATGCCAAGGCTTTAACCCCAAATAGTGTATTGCGTAAAGTTTTGGAGGGTCAGCTCCCATCAATCCGTTCTTGACGGTAGCTTCTGCTGTAGTGTTGGCCCAGAAATTCTTCAGAAAGTTCACTCTACTCGATAACCTATGCCACCAAACAAAAACTTCATTAAGGAAACCCTGATCGCCACCATTGTATGAAACAACGTCGTCAAGTCCATCCATCAAAGCCTTGAACGTGCAATTTGAGGGCTCAATGATCATGATTCCAGAGTTGAACATCCACATATCGTTGCCTGTGGCTGACATCTGAGGAAAGTGAAAAAGCAGATCAAGATTACGTAAGACCAAGATGTCTGAATCTATAAAAACGATTTTGTCATAGTCTGTGAGCTGCCACAGCCTGAACTTGCTGTAGTTGTACTCGTTGTAGGCTTTTTTTCGGGCTCTGGGGTTCCGAATCCTCTTGATGAGTCTGATCTCCCAACCAGCTGCAACGAGAGCGTCACGTTTAGGTCGTGAGATGGACTTGTCGATGAGAAGAACAAGATCACGCTTGGTTCCTGTTCGTAGGAGGCTTTGTGCAAGGGTTATGGCACCACAAACGTAGGATTCTGAGGAGTGGAGGACAGTGACATAAGCTTCTCGTTTGGCTGTCCTTGTAGCGCTTTGATGTTCTGAAAGATCGCCGACTTCGTTAATTCCTGCGAAGTGAAATAAATGTTAAATTAGCACCCATGTTAAGATGAGGGGAAGTTCAGATGTATCTATATTGATCATGGTAATCTAAGTTCTCCACTTCTTTGATGTTAAGAAACCAGACCTGTTCGAATCCAACGTTGGGACAATCTGTTTATTATCCGGTTGATTGTTTCATCCCCAACTAATACAAAATAAGAAATTTTGGAGTCTACAAAGCCTAATCACCAACTTAGCTTCGTCATGAAGGACTCAATTTTTTCCTCGGGAGTTGTTGGTAAGTCTATATCTGTGTAACCCAAATTTGTTTATGATAATTATGTTGTTGACCATTTCGTCTTTTGAAACTTAAACTATGTTTTGATGTACGTACATACCTCGTGACCAGATAGGCAAAGACAACTTGCAAGACCCAACAGGCAATGAAATCTTGTGTTCCAGTCTCGCAACTTCAGGCTCATACAACCACCATTCACCTTCTCGTCTCACCAAATCATCGCATCTAAACAACTCCATCATCGGCCGACACTTACTCCATAATAAAACTTTAGTCCTCAGCTTCCAATCTCTCTTTCCCATTTCCACTGCCAATTTTGCAGCTATAAGATGAACTTGAAGCCTGAACACCTCTCTGTTCCAACCTTCCTCAGGGTACTTGCATGGTAGTTTTGCTACTATCATGTCCATCTTACCATAAATTTTAAAGTCAGGCATCGGTATCTCAGGACATGACGGTACTTTGTTCTTTTCTTCCTCGTCGATCCATTCCGGAAACAAATCTTCCCATTTCAAAAGTTTCGGGACTCGCTCAAAGTGGATTGGTACAGTCTCTCCATGGATTTCCCAATCACTATCTTCATCTACGTCCATATTGACCATACCGATCTTCAATCTTTTTCCCATGTCACTAACGAAGCTTGGTACCTCATTCTTAGTCAGACTAAAACCCTTCTGCTTCGAAACATGTACGTTACTCTCATCCAAGACCGCCTTCATCTTCACCCCACTTTCAGCCTACAAGAAATTCAACCGAATCGCTTTTAATCGAATCTTGATTATACTTTAAGAACTCAGAACACGGGTATAAACAACGATTGACTATTCTATAAAGCTCACCTTACCTTGTGATGGCACTCGCGCAATGAACACCTAGCAAGCGACCCTGCATTATCGACCTGGACTGAAGAAGACGGCCAACGTAGAATAAGAGACACAAACATGAAAATGGGAAAAGCAAGGAAGACCAAATTGATCCTAATCACCAAAGCTTTTGAAGCTATGGCCTTCACAATCTTTTGAGTTCTAAGACCCAACACCATCTTTTCAAGCAGAGCACTGTCGTATGAAACTAAGAGGCCTTTGTGTGTGCGTGTGTTTATATATATACACCTACTCTCTATCTTATTTATTTTTAATTAATTTATGATGATTAATCTTTGCAGTCAACGACGTTCAGGAGCAATTTGGTTGTAGTGGTTAGAACTTAGAAGATTTAAGGAATGCACACAAGGCTCCACGTATCTATATTTAGTGCTTACTTAATTTCAAGACTAACTACGGCATTTAAATAAGACTTTGTCTCTTTTTCATGCTGCTGGTGACACTGTTTTTAGACTAATTCTGTAATTTACCAATTTTGTCAACTTGAATTTTTATTAATTTTCAATTAGATTAACTTGAATCGAGTCTAAATTTGTAACCAAGAAAGTAATCCCCCAACAAATAGCTTAGATGCAATAAATGTCTTATTTTGTCCGTTAAAACTCTTATTTCCAACAGCTATATTAATGTTCTTTTCAATGAATTCGGTTTGATGACATGAGCAAAGGGCCGTTAGGTCAAACGACTCATCGAGTCTTATCCTATATGCCAATGAACTCGGAATCATTCAATTCAGGCCATAATTTTAAGAGTTTAGATCTTCTATTTAATATTATGGTGTTTTATTGTATCCAATAAATTTCAGTTATTTATTTATATGGGTCTCATATAAGTCCCGCGTGAATCCTACAAAATAAATGGCTGAAATTTCATAAGACAGAATAAGACAAGATAATATTAGACAGAGGATCTTGTACCCAACTTTGCAGCGCGGTAAACATTAACAATCCCCATTTCTCCATTTGTCAATTTATTAATTATTAAACCATTTCTAGGTAAGCGATCTACGTTAGTTCATTTTTTAAATGGTTATACACACGTCAGCGTTAATAATTCTTTCCTCCTCTCTTTTGGTACTCCTTATATAAGATGTTGAATAGATTAGCTGGTTGTGATGTGCCAACAAACAGATAATTTGTTTGATTCTTATTTGATCGTGATAGCTAGAATCGGTAATGAATTAAGTTTGAATTGAATTGTTTAAGACTCAAAAATGAGTTTAATGATGTCTGACTGTAGAGTTTGATTGAATTTAAATATAATCATTTGTTTTGATTCGTTAATTTTAAGCTGTACTAACTTAGATTTAACTAAATTATTATCATTAATTGAATATAAAAATTATCAAATTTAAATTTGAAACTAAACTTAGATTTAAATATAGAAAATCAAACGTGATTAAATAGGATTTATTTTATTGATTTTGGCTCAAAACTTAGTAAATATTAATTTGTCGTGCTTTGACGAATGTTTATTTGGAGGAATCACAGCTCAAATGAAAATGGAATCGTTGAAAAAAAGATAAAAGAAATTACTATCTGGTAATTCCATATTAACTGCGGGTTAAGGGATGAGATGTAAACTTGGGACCACGTCAAAAATCTATTAAGTTTGTCATATATTAATAATGATATGCACTAAAATCTGGTGGATGACTCCAATTTTATCATATATTTCAATCTATTAATTTTATATATGTTTTAATGTGTCTTATTATAGTAATTAGACTGCAATCTCTAACTTTAAATATTATTAAAAATGAGTTGAATTCAATTCAAAATGTTATATTTAGACTATTATAAAGACACAATATGTAATTTTTTGTATTAAATTTTCGTATTAGTAAATTTTTTATTTCAGTTAACCTAAAAAAATTGAAATTTGATTTGGCTTTAAAACAGTTTTGAATTTTAATTATTTTCAACTTTTGAGTTTTTTCTAACCTAAAATCATATTTTTTTTGTTTTTTAATTTTAAATTCTAAGTGTGTTTTGAATCTTGAGGAACTTATTTGGGTCCAAACCAAAATTATAACTCTAATCGAAGCCGAAAGTAATGATTACAAAATCCATTAAGTTGGAGTGATTAAATTAAAAAAAATTGAATTGCTTAACTTTTAACTCAATTTTTTACTTTTCAATTTGATTTATTTTAATAATTTTATTATTAAAAACCAATCAATTTATTAATTATATTTTAATTTTTTAAAATTTTATTTAATATTTAAACAATTTTATACTTTTATTACATGCATTTATGTATCAACTTAAAAGAAATCTTGCTTCAAGACCGCATAAAGCGTTTCTTCTATCTTCTATCTTAAGCTGTCGACCGACTTGCATGGTGCCTAACACTCATGTCTTTTATGTTTACGTGGAGTGAACCGAAAAAGTATGTCTCTCTCTCTATATATATAATAAAGTAAGATTCTATGGGCCTGTGAACCTCTACATCTTTAGTGATCATTTTTCAGATAAGCTTGAATGAATAAAAGCTGAGTACGGCAAACTTTGGAACATAACGATCTTCAACTATATATATGTATATCACCGGCCATCTCAGTGTATAGCTCGAAGGCAAGATATAATTGCTAATAAACCATGTTCTCCAAAAATTGCCCCAAGAACGTGGCCAAGGATTGTGCGAGGCCTGCGGGTTTTTCAGTTCCAAGCAAAACGCAGGTGAGTGACATCTTCAGGCGTTTTGATACCAACGGAGACGGGTACCTGAGCATGCAGGAGCTCAAAAAAGCTTATAGTCTACTGGGTATCTCTTTCCCGTTAATTCGAGCTCTTCGCGCACTCAAGCTTGCAGATGAAAATGGAGATGGATACATCAGCGAGAAAGAGTTTGAGAAGCTGATTGTGATGAGAAACTAATTAGTGGAGTACGTAGATTACATGCATATACTGGGTCTCGGGAAAGCGAAGGCTAGTTATAGTCATCC
>JANZLD010000002.1:3655921-3669685 GCA_026413575.1 Erythroxylum carthagenense | reverse complement strand
ACTAATTTGGTCTCCGTGGGATCGATATTTTTACTACTTGACGATAGAAACGTGCACTTGCGTTCATCACCGACAGAGACCTGAGTGGACACCCCAGAGCTCGACTGTTACAGGTGAGCGGCTACTAATATGCTGAAGAAATCCTCCGCACCACTGTCCGTGACAGTCGTGAATTAAGACACCAACGGTAGCGATACACGATCCCGGATTAAAAGCTCCATCTGTGTTGAATTTGACCCAGTCTTCCGGTGGTTTGGTCCATCCCACTCGATTGCCCACCAAAAGGCCTTAATTTGGAAACACACATCTTTCCACTTCCCGCGCTCATACTCTCCACTCTATGTACACCATAATTGCCTTCGTTCCTTCTTCCAACCAAACAAATTCTTCTTCGAAAAGACTTTTGTTTTGCCAAGTCCAAAGCATCCAGCATGCAAATCCAAATATAATGGACCATTCCCTTTGCATCACCTAGGAGTGCTTGAGTAGGTTGGCCTTCACCCAAACCTCCTCGGCTTGATGGAAAAAATCTATATCGACTACTTCCAAAGGAAATTTCCCCCAAAAGGCTAGCGCTCTCGGACAATCACGAATGTCATGTAAGGTGGATTCTTCTTGGCCGCAAAAGTGGCAGCTACTATCTGACATAATGTGCCGCGCCACCTGTTATTGGTTCGTTAGGAGTTTGTTCTTTGTCATGAGCTAAAGGAAAGCTTTGATCCGTTGGGATCCCGGCCATTTCCAAATTAATTTCCTGGGACCATTTGAGCTATCCGAGATGTGCCCTTCGATTAACTCATAGGCTGATGCTACCGTGAATTTTCCATTTTCAGTGTGTCCCCATCTTAAGGTATCTTTTGCTGTAAGAGCTGTATTGGGGTTTAACACCGCAAGATCCATACAGACTAAGACTGGAAGGTACTGTTGAAACAAATTCTATTTCCAGTTACCATCCTCGTTCTGCAAATCCGCTACTTTAGCGTACAGTTCTCCCTCAAGTATTGGAGATGTCGACACAAAGAGTAGTGGTCTCCAATCTTTTACCCAATTATCTAGCCAGAAACATATGTGTCTTCCATTACTCAGTGTCCATTTTAAACCTTGATAGACATACTACCAAGTGGTCACAGTTCCCTTTCAGAAACTCGTTGCCCCTACACAATCAACCGTGGTAGGGATATGGTAGGGATATGGTAGGGATCCATACGATATTTAGTCCGTAGGCCCCGAACCCGAACCCATAAGGCCATTGGATGTGTAATCAGAGCCCATCCCATTTTGGTTAACAAGGCATCATTGGTAGACCTAATGTGCTTAATGCCTAGACCCCCGATCTTTTTGGGTTGACAAACAACATCCCAATTAACTAGGGACATTTTCCTCTACTCTCCAGTGGAACCCTAAATAAAGTTGCGCATAATTTTTTCCAATTCATCACAAAGTCTTCGCGGCAGGCTCACAGTTTGCATTGTGAAGACTGGGAGGGTCGAGATCTCAGATTGGGTTAAGGTGACACGGCCGACTAGTGACAACTGTCTTGTGCGCCACCCTATAAGTTTCCTTTGAGCGTTATCAAGAATATGTTGATAAGTGTTATGCTGGGTATGCTCATGAAGCAAAGGAACTCCTAGGTATTTGCCTAGGTTGTTGGTGTGCTTGATGTGAAGAGCTTGGCTGATTCGACGCACTGTTCCCGACTTAACGTTCTTGGAAAAAAATCTTCGTTTTTTCTGTGTTGATTTTTTGTCCGGAAACCTTACAGAACTCCTCTAAAGTCTTATCGATCACATGCGCCTGGGAATCCGTTGCTTCCGAGAGCAGAACCAGGTCATCCGTAAAGAAAAGGTGGGACAGAGGAGGCCTTGTAGGGCTCAATTTTATCAGTTTCCAAACACCTTGTCCCACTTCTCTAGAGATAAGATAACCTAGACATTCCATGTAAAGGACAAAAAGGTACGATGAGGGTGGGTCTCCTTGTCGAATCCCGCGGGAAGGGCTAATATGATATGAGAACGAGCCCTACCAAACTACCTGCATAGTCACTGTCATCACACACTACATAATGACCCAGATTAGTGAAGCTGGGAGACCAATATCTTTCAATGTGTTGTGAATAAAATCCCAATGCAGACGGTCATTAGCTTTTTCTAAGTCCTCTTTGATCGCCAAAAAACCCATCCACCCTTTCTTTCTTCACATTAAGTGAATAACTTCCTGGGCCATAATGATATTATTAGTGATTTGACGGATCGGAATAAAACTATATTGGTTCTCCCTCACTAGAAAGTCTAAGTGGGTTTGAGCCTGTTGACAATGACTTTTGATATAATTTTGTAGAGAACATTGCAGAGGTTTATTGGGCGAAACTGATCGATACTTGTGGGAGAAGGATTTTTAGAATTAAGGATAATGAGGATTTGATTTAAGTCCTTTTCCATTGTTCCTATTTGAAAATTGACTGGATGTATTTCGTCACTTTAGGATCGACCCTCTCCCATTGCTTCTGAAAGAACAGAGCATTGAATCCATCCACCTTAGGGGCTTTATCCAGGTTCATGTCGAAAACCGCGCGCTTTATTTCTGTGGACTGAATGGGAGTGGCTAAATCTTGGAGATTTCCTTTTGAAAGTGAAGGGAATGCTTCTGTGGTCGTGATCGGAGCTGGATGGACTTCCTCTCTTGTAAACAGGCAGGCAAAGTAGTCTCAAGCTAATTGACGTAGGTGCCCTGGGTAGAAGACTATTTCCCCCTAGGAGTCCTTGAGACGCTCTATCTTCATTTTCCTTTTTTAGTCAGCATAAAAGTGTGGTAATATTTGTATTCCTATCCCCCTTCGAAATCCATTCACAACGAGCTTTCTAGTGCCAAAAGATTTCTTCCTCACTCAAAACTTAAAGCAGTTCCCCACTCAACTGTTCCTCTAAGGCTATCAAGGAATCTAAATTATTGTCGTTGATGGTTTTCTGAATGCCCTGAAGTCCGGTGAGCAGTCTTTTCTTTCGATGAAATATATTTCCAAAATCAGAGCGATTCCATCGTGTGAGGTGTTGAGAAAATTGAGCTAACGATTTACTCCTCGTTTTGTCTTCCAGAAGCCAATGCTTAACTACAAGCTCATCAAAGCTCAAGTGAGTGAGCCATGCATTTTGAAATCCAAACATCGGGGACCCTGATTATCGGGGAGACGATTGATGAAGTTGAATCCACATGGGCCGATGGTCAGATCCTAAGAAGGGTAGATGGTAATTGACCGCTTGGGGAAAGGAATGCAACCAGGCTGACGAACCAAAGGCTCGATCCAATCTAGCTTGAACCATGCCTCGACACCACGTAAACCTGGATCCAACATAGCCCAGATCATGAAGGCTACTTGCATGTATCCAATCCTAAAAATTAGTGTTCACTATCCTTATGGCTGAGGCTCCCCCTTGCTTGTCTACAACTTCTAGTTTAACATTAAAATCAACTCCGACTAGCCAAGGTGTATTTTGAGATCTACCTATCCATTCCAGAGTAGGCCAGAGATGCCTTTGAGAGGAAGTCTGAGGGCTAGCATAAATCACGGTAAAATCAAACGAGTAATCCTCATAATTTATTGTGGTATGGATAAATTGCCGGTGGTCTAAGACTATGAACAGATGAAAGTTCCTCTTCCATAGAATCCAAATCCCACCTGCCAAAACCTACGGCTTCCACACGGAAAGAAAAATCAAAGCCTAAAGTTCGAATCACTTCGTGCACCCTATTTCTACTAATTCGAGTTTCCAGTAAAACAAGGGTACCCGGATTATAGTGACTAAGGTAATTACGCAAGATTTTCCTAAATCTAGTCCTTCCTACTCTTTGGCAATTCCAAATTAATACTAACATAACTAAAGGTTAATTGGATGCGGTACCTCCCATAGGAGCATCTTGACTATTAGTACTCATTTGTTGCAGTTCCAGCTCCTCGTTACTTCCACTCGATTGAAAGACTTCTGGTAGATCTGACTTTCCTGTTATATCAGGGGGTTCGGTGGACGGTGGGTTGGTAGTCTCCCATACGCGAGTAAGATCCGCAAGTGTCTCGACCCTATCCATCTGTTGTATTTGTGCCTCCGCCTCCACCTCGCAGTCCACTAACACCTGTTGATCACAGATCATTTCTGTGTATGAAGGAATAGTAATAGCTATGTTTTTGTCCAAAGAGGTGGGTTTAATTTGGATTTGGGGGGCGAATCTCGGGCTTGGGATCGGGAGAGGACTAACTCGAGAGCTTTCACCTCTAAGAATTGCTTGTGGTTCCCTCGTGGGCCCTTTGTCCCTTTCCTTGCATTTGGGCTTGGCCCTTTAGCCTCAAAAATTTGTCCATGAGGATTGGGCTTGGTGGGTCCAAGTTATTGGGAGTCGTTGGCCTGCTCCCAATAAGGAGCTATGTGGAGCACCCCCAGTAGATGGTTCCTCCAGTTTCTCTATCATTCTTGCAGCTGTCAAAGCTGCAAATCTAGAATCGATCATTTGAGGGGACTTGGTGCTTCTTCCCAAGCTCATTTGACGTGATTTGGAGGGAAGAGTGGGCTGTTGTAGCCGTTGTAGTGATGGTCTCGTTTTGCGCCGAATGTATACCCAAGGTCCGTGGCTATTGCCGATTGGTGACTGGACTACTGCGTTACTTAGTCCCAAGCTTCCTCCTTCAGGCACTGCTGTTGAAGTCTCTGTAGAAGGCCTTCCTTCGTCTGGTGCTGGGTGTTGTGTGGTATCTCTTTGGCGTTGAGGACAAGTAGCTGTAGAATGACCAACCTTCCCATATGAATAATAGAATTGAGGGAGTCCCTCATACGTAACTTGGAGTAACTCCCCATCCAATTCCGCACTGGTTTTCAATGGTTGAGTTAAATCAATATTCACGGCAATCCGAGCATATCGTCCCTTGTGGGCTTGCAAAATCACCTCATCAACTTTCACCGTGTGATCGACTAAGTTTCCTATGGCCGTGAATATTCCCGGATGATAACGAGCTATAGGTAACTTTGGAATTCTGATCCAAGTGACTGCTCGTGTGATCTTCCCCTACTTTGGTCTAAAGGACGGCGTCCATCATTGGACTGCCAGCGCTTGTCCATAAATTAACCAAGGGCCATCGGTTAAAGCATGGTAATAATCGGAGTCCTCCAAAAAACGAAAAAGGTAAAACTCTTGCTCCAAGTCGACTATTTTGATGGGGCCGATCGGTTTCCATAAAGCCCTCAGTCGAGAGCTCAGCGCTTGGTAGTCGATCCTACGACCTAGAAGTTGCACTACGACTGCCTTCGTCCACTGAGTGTCCAGTTTTTCCTTGAACATTTGAGAGAGTTGGATGCCGTCGCCCTGGTCGCCGGTGATGTGCACGATGTCTCCCTCCTCTATCGCTATCGTTGCTTCGGTTGGCTAGAGCAGTTCTTCCACCTCATCTGGTTTGACCTAAGTCCCTGCGACTGCTGCTTTATACGACAACGTTGGGTGGGCATGTGTTTCTTCGTCCTATTTCCTCGTTCTGCTTCTTTTCGACTGGGTTCTCTCAGGGTCGAGGGCCGCCATGGGCGCTTTAATCGTGATGAGAACCGACTACAATATCCCCTAAAAACTAACGCTACTGATGGGTTCTGGCTGATGCTTGATGAATTTTAAGAAAATGAAAACTCATCACCTTGTCTCTCACTAAACTTTTCCGTTATTATTATTGTTATTATAGGTTATTAGAGTAGACCAAATTCTCACAATACACGACTAGGCAAGTCACATGTAGTGTAATCATCATGTGATGTTGGAAACTTGACGTGTGTGCTTGTGTTTTTTTTTGCACTTTTTCCTTCTTTTCAGTGTTCCTTTTTGCAGGAAATAGTCCCCTATAGGTGCTTTGTTATGTGTCAGTGTGTCAATGTGTGGACTAATCCTAAGCCTTTAAGGCCCCATCATAAGAGTCTTAAAGGATGTAAACCTGGAACGCCAAGATCTTTCAGGTTCTTACGTAGCTTGTACATTTTTGCACATAAGGAGTCTTCACATATTTGATTGTTAAGCTGATAATTGATCACTGACCTTGCTCAGCATCAGGTTCCCATCAACTCCCAAATTTCCTAATAGCTCCAACCCTCACATTATTACTGGAAGTAAGGCATCCGTAATTGATTCAAAAGCTGTAGGGATGTGAAAAGTAGTTCGGTTGCCAGTTCGTTTATCCAAGTTATAACTAATAAGATTCATTTCCTTTCTTGTTTACACAGTGCTGTCCAAGATTAATTATGAATTTAATAAACAGAGATCGTAGAACTATTATTATGTGCTCATAAACAAACTCTTGAACAAACTAAGCATGCCGTTGGGCGATTTTAAAATTTTCTTGATAGACAAATAAATTACTAAAATTTTCGACCTAGTTTAATGAAATTGTATAGCCCTTGTCCTCTCCAGGTCTTTTGTTAGAGCGTCTTTTAGGTGAGGCTATGGTGAAACGAAAGTATAGTCCTTGTTAACCTTTATTTGAATTATCTACTTTCTACAGGATTAAGAAAACAAACCAATAAATTAATCAAAACATGATGATCCCTATACCAAAAGAAATCAACAGAAAATAAGCTAATGCCAAAGTTCCCTCTTCAAGTGGATCATCTCCTGAATAAAATCATTATGAAATAATACCTACAATATTCCCACAATGTGGGTCCTGATCTTAAAGACCAGTCTTAGATACTCCTTGGTCTTTGCACTTCTTTCGGCTCAATAATTATGGCACTTATTCTTCTCCGATATTATTGATTTAATTTTACGTTTAAATCAATATTATTTTTAATTATTCGATCAAATTATATTTGAAATTTATATACTTGAAGATATTTTTATTTAATTATATTTAAATTAAATTAAAATATTAATAATTTGTATTTGTCACTAATTTTAATTAATTAAATGTAATAGTAGATTAAATTATTCATAATTTTGTTAATAACTAAGATATTAAATAATTAAATAATATATATTTAATTACAGATTATGAAAAAAAAACACAAAATAAGAGATTAAAACTAAAAGAGAAAACAGACATATTTTTTACTAAATTTAAAAATTAAAAATAAAACAAACGACCCTAAGTTATAACTTGAATTTTTTCCATTTTCAATATTATTGATAAGCATAGATTCTAAATAAGTTGGCAGTCATTTTGCACTTAAGCGTTTCATTGTTTTAACAGAAAACAGTATACCTTTCAATTGCATATGCTCTTCTTAAATTGTTTTCGGGTGTGGATCTCCAACTCTTAATTGTTACACTACCCTCATCTCCAACCCTATCCTCTGTAACTATTCATTACCTGATCATAACATTTTCGGGGCAGTGGGACCAAAGCCAGATGGTGAAAGGCACCATTAGAGGGTAGATCTTATTTTCCCTTCACTAAATTCTGAATCTCAAGGTTTGTGGTCCAAAAACTTTTCTTTTGTACATCTTTTCCTTCATACTCTATTGAACGCAAAAATTAACTAACAAAAGGGGCTCCCTTTTTTAGTCTTTGTTTACTGAAAGCTTCGAAGGAGTAAAAATCAGGTTCGATACTTTAGTTTAAAATGCAGAATTTTATTAATGTAAATCGAAAGAATTGATGCTTGAAGCAAGAGCTGCATAGAAAATGATCATCTATTGGACTATTGTTTAATAGGAAGGAATCACTAGAAGAGGAAGAAGATAAATAAAGCTTTACTTAAGTTAACGTGTGTAAGTATTAAAACAAAAGAAAAAACCAGAAAATTCTTCAAGGCAAGCACTTGGAGAATAAGCTGATATATTATTGAAAGCATCAAGAAAAAATTACATCAGATGTGAAAACTTATAAACTAAAGACGTAACAATTTTTTTAAAAGAATTCCCAAAATATCCTACTAAATTAGAGTGAAAATTACTTTATTATTGACTCTCTACTATTAACCCACTTTATCTAAGGAAAATAGCAACAAACACTTGACCTGTTCAACTAAACAAATGACAACAGAATTAAAAAAGAACTAAGTCATTTAGATGCACTAATTTGTAATACTCCCCCTTAGTGCATACTTAATATCAATGACACCAAGAGCAGCTCTGGACTTTTCAAAGTCTGGCTTTGGCTAGAGCCTTTGTAAATATATTTGCTACTTGATTGCTAGTATGTATCCCTTTCAACTGAATTTCTTGATTCAAAACTTTCTCTCGAGTAAAATAGTGACGAATTTCAATGTGTTTTGTCATCCCATAAAACACTGGATTTGAGGCAAGCTTGATGGCACTTTCATTGTAACATTGAATCTTTATAGCATAATCCACTTTTGCAAAGATATCTCCCATCAAACACTTTAACTAAATGCATTCTTGTGCTGCCATTGTTGCTGCTATGTATTCAGCTTCTATGCTGAATAGAGCAACAATTAATTGCTTTTTACTACACCAAAATACAGCAGCAGAGCCAATGTTAAAACAATACCTTAAATTTGAGCGACGATCAGCCTCATTACCTACCCAATCTCCATCTGTAAATCCCTCTAATAAAAAATCATTCTCTTTCTTGTACATAAGACCATAATTGACAGAACCTTTTATATAATGTGGAATCCTTTTTGCTGCATCTAAATGAGAAGGTCTTGGATTTTGCATGAACTGAGAAACAATACCAATAGAATATGCAATTTCTGGTCTTGTGATAGTTAAGTAAATTAGACTACTAACAAGCTGTCGACATAATCTAGCATTCTTCAACAAATGCCCTTTATCTTTCTTTATCTCGAGATTTATTTCCATGGGAGTTGCCATTTCTTTTGACTCCCCCATGTCGAAACGTTGCAATAAATTCTTTGCATATCTTCTTTGGGATATAAAATACCCTTGGCTTGTTCTCTCCACTTCTAGACCAAGAAAACAACCAACGTCACCTAAAATTTTCATTTCAAACCAAATTGAAAAATCACTTCTTAAATGAGAAATTTCAGCTTCACCACTTCCAATAATTATTATATCATCCACATATAGCAAGATTAGCAAGTGAATTTTTGAGTCTAACTTTACAAACCAGCTAGAATTTGAATCAGAAACTTTAAATCTATAAAAGATGAAGAATTGAGTAACTTTACCATGCCAAGCCTGTGGTGCTTGTTTGAGGCCATACAAGGCCTTTTTTAATCAACAAACATAGTTAGGAAATTGTTTGGAGATGATCCATTAGGACTCCACGATCCAGCTTGCCGTAAAGAAATGCATTCTTTACGTCAAGTTGCCATAGCTTCCAACTTCTAAAGGTAGCAAGTAAAAAAATTGATCTCACAGTCACCATTTTTACTACTAGATTGAAAGTTTCCTCGTAGTCCAGTCCGTAACATTGAGAAAACCCACGAGCAACTAGACAGCCTTTGCATCTGTCAATTGTACCGTCCAACTTCTTTTTCAATCGATAAATCCATTTACAAGTGATTGGATTGTAGTTTTCTGGCCTTGGTACAAGTTCCCATTCTTTCTCAAGGCTTCAATTTCTTCTTGTATTGTTGTTTCCCATTGTTGACAGCCTTTAGCTTCTTCATAACATGTCGGTTCTTCTCCATCTAATGCTCCAACAAAGAAGTATGAGGTCACAGTGTAATGATTCAGTTGTACTTTATAATCTTTGAGGTATTTTGGTTGCTTTTTCTCTCGGACTGATCCTTTAATTATTTGTTTACCATTTTTTGAGATTGAAGAATCTATCATTGGGACATGAGATTCATTATTTCCTTGTGAATTAGTTTCAGGGAAGAATGATGTATTATCTTAACTAGGTTGATTTCAAGGAAGAGTGGATCATCAATTCTGGTTGCTTGCACCATGTGATTGGCGATGTCTCATTATTTTCGGAGCTATGACAACATAATGGAGAAAGAATGATAATTACAGTTGACAACTCCACCTATCCAGTAGTGAAGGAAGGTGTTGTGAAGATTGGTGTTGCTAACACAAACATCAAACTAAATGATGTCTATCATGTTCCAGGTTTGAAGAAGAACTTAGTTTCAATATCTCAAATTACCAATGCTGGAAAGTATGTATTGTTTGGTCCTAATGATGTGAAAGTGCTTGATAATATGAAAAATGTTGTACCTGATGCTGTTTTTTCTAGTAAGAAGAAAGACTCTCTTTTTGTCATGTCAGTTGGGGAGGCATTTGTAAAGAAAACAAGTCAGACTGATAATGAAGCAACATAGCATGCTCGATTGGGACATTTGAGCTATCAAATGCTACAACAAATCTCCTCAAAGAAGTTATTAGACGGCTTACCAACTCTAAATAATGTATATGAAGAAGTGATTTGCCGTATTGACAGCTTTGACAAATCACTTCTATGTGGTTTGTACGGCAAATCACATCGCTTTCCTTTCAAAAGTTGATAGCATGATAGAATTTACAATTGGCTCACTTAGACTTGTATGTGGTCTAACTTTCATTCTAGTACGAGAATGAAAGTTAGACCACATACAGGTCTAAGTGAGGTGTGTTGCATAAAACCAGAATCAAGATTTATCATACATGATAAAGAATACCGATACTTACGTGTTGAAGACATTGTCAATGAATTATGAAGACACCGCTCAATGGTTCGGTGATGGCTAAGGCTTCCACAGCAAATCCCCTTTCTCTTTTGTGATTACAGTTACCAATGGGACAAACTGTAAAGAGAATAAATGGATGTATATATAGGTACTGCTTGTGGGGACCTAGCCATTAATATTAACCCAAGGTCTACCCATCATGGGCCTTCGGGTTAGGCCTACACCATTAATCACACTAACTATATAAAGGGCTTAAGTCCGATAGGGATTACAATAATAGTGGACCATAGGCATCTCAATAGGGATCATATCATTAGCCTGTTTTTAATAAAACAAAATGACAATTGATTGTAGCCCATAAAATATATTCTAACAAGGTGCCGTTCTAAAATCAATTAATGATAAGTGGAGTAGCCCCTTAGGCTTATATGTTAGTCTTTTTTCTTTTCTTTTTCTAATGTGGGACAAACTTTCACTCTTTATATATCAATACACCCCCTCACATGTGGGTTTAACATGTGACATAATCTATCATTTCAAGGTGTTAACGACTAACATAAGAGGAACCTGCTCTGATACCATAAAACAAAAGAAAAAAACCAAAAAATTCTTATGAAGCAATGAGCAAAGGCAAGTACTTGAAGAATAAGTTGATATATTATTGAAAACATGAAGAAAAAATTACATCAGATGCGAAAACTTATAAACTAAAGACGTAACAAATTCCCTAAAAGAATTCGCAAAATATCCTACTAAATCAGAGTGAAAATTACTCTGTTATTGACTCTCTGCTATTAACCCATTTTATCCCAGTAAAATAGTAACAAACACTTGGGCTGTTCAACTAAAGAAATGACAGCAGAATTAAAAAAGAACGAAGTCATTAAGATGCACTAATTTGTAATAAGTATAAAAAACATATCAAAATGTTTCTTTATTAATCTCTGATTTATGTTATCTGCTAGGTTAGATGCTCCAATCACTACAAAAGTCAAGCTGGTTAACCTCATGCAAATTGATGCCTCTCTATGTGCCAAAGGGCTTCAATTTCACTCTCAGGGAAGGACTCCAAACCATCTTCAGAGATCATGATGTTATCATCTTTTTTTCTTATGTCAAATTGTTTTTCTATATATATACCAAAATTGTACAAATAAGTTAACGAAAGTTTTTATATATACAATGTTTTAAATATATATATATATATAATGTGTATTTGTCACTAATTTTAATTAATTAAATATAATAATAGAATAAATTATTCATTATTTTTATTAATAATTAAGATATTAAATAATTAAATAATATATAGATTATGAAAAACACCAAACAAAACTGGAAGATATCAAATCTAAAAGTAGAAAATAGGCATATTTTTTACTAAATTTAAAATTAAAAAATAAAACAAACGGCCCTATGTTATAACTTGAAATTTTTTCCATTTTCTATATTATTGATAGGCGTAGATTCTAAATAAGTTGGTAGTCATTTTTCACTTAACCGGTTGATTGTTTTAACAGAAAACAGTACACCTTTCAATTGCATATGCTCTTCTTAAATTGTTTTCCGGTGTGGATCTCCAAAAGGAGTGAGAAGTGTCAATAGATCGAGTTAATGCCAGTTTAAGTACATATATGATAATGTCCAGTCATTAAAAAAATAAATCAAAACATTTACAACCTAGATGATTTATATGAAATAAGAGAGGATAATTTTAACGAATTTATTATTTAAAAAAATCAGAACAATCATATTTTTATTACATGTTGAAATGTAATAGTTTATGTTAGAATAATCTAACATAAAATTAGAAATATTTTTATTACATAAAATATTTTTAAATTATTTTAAATCACAAAAGATTAAAAATATCAGTTTTAGTATAGACTGATTAAATTATAAAAAATTTGAATTATCTAATTTTTTAATTCGGCTTTTAACTTTTTGATTTGATTTACTTTAATAATTTTTATTATTAAAAATCGATCAATTTTATAAACTAATAAGTTTGTATAAACTAAAATAAATTAATTAATATTCATTTAACATCTTATTTATTCAATTAAACCTTTTTTATAAATAATAACAATATATTTTAATTAAATTTTAAATTTTAAATTTTATTTAATATTTAAACAATTTTATACTTTTATTACACGCATGTATATATGTACCAACTTAAAGAAATCTCGCTTTAACTAGTGCAAGAACCTTTACAGTAGTGCGAGAACTAGTGTGACAAAGTTCTAGTGTGAGATAAGGTAGCGAGATTTCAATTAGTTTCATCTGCTTCATTCTTAATCAGACCTTTACAATAGTGTTAGTCGCCGGTAGTGTTTTTGGTGGTCAGTATGTTCTCAGCGGCCATGGAGCCCCTCGACCGCAAGGGCACCCAACCGAAATGGAGCCGAACGAGGAAAAGAGACGAAGGAGTGCTTGCTTCCTCAATGCTGTCACAGAACCTCCCACTGTTGTCGTATAAAGCCGTAGTGGCCGAGCATAACATTGAGCACGGTGAGGGGGACGGTAAGCGATGGCCAGCAGACGATACCATCGCGATCGAAGAGGGAGATATAGTGCACCTCATAGGTGAACAGGTCAACGACATCAAACTTTCTCTGACATTTAAGGCAAAACTCGACCATCAGTGATCGAAAGAGGTGGTGGTGTAGCTATTGGGTTGGAAGATAGGGTACCAAGCATTGAGCAACCGCCTGAGGACGCTGTGGCAACCTCCTGGACCCATCAAAATCGTTGATTTAGAGCATGAGTTTTACCTGGTACGTTTCTTGGAAGAAGATGACTACTTTCATGCCTTAACCGATGGCCCTTGGCTTATCTGCCAACGCTAGACACCTTCCTTTCGTCCGAAGCAAGGGAGGATCATGTGAGCTGTCACCTGGATTCGCCTCTCGAACCTGCCGATATCTCGATATCATCCTAGTATCCTCACGGCATTAGGCAATCGTGTAGGTCAGACAGTTAAGATCGACGAGGTTACTCATTAAGCGCAACGAGGTCTGTATGCCAAAATAGCCGTGGATATAGACCTTTCCCAACCCTTGAAAACCACGGTGGAGATGGACGTAGAGTTAATCACCGTTATGTATGAGGACCTCCCACAACTTTGTTACTCGTATGGGAAGGTTGGCCACTCGACAGCCAATTGTCCGAGCCGTCCCCAAGCTCCTTTCCCCACACCTGT
>JANZLD010000002.1:3490059-3504134 GCA_026413575.1 Erythroxylum carthagenense | reverse complement strand
ACCAGTATAAAAATCTTGGTGTTCTTGTGTTGCTGTTTATTTTTCACTCCAAATTTATTCACGTTTCCGCACAACAACTTGGTGAGTAAGGCGATTGTTTTATTAGCTTATTGTAAAAGCGAATTTATGATGATATAAAAAGGCTCTACCCTTTTTGCTTGTGATGTGTGATGCTGTAAAAACTAGAACAAAGGAGGCGAAAAAGAGAGGTATACTCTATCGTTTTGGCATGTGGGAAGACAATTTTTTGTGAGATAATTAAGAAGAAGTGGATCATCATCCACAGATATTCGATGTTGGTATCTCTTGGGTTTGTAGAGAGTACTAAATTGATTAGGTTTTTCAATTTATATTAGAACCTATAGATAATTGTACTTGCCATTGAGATTATTGTTGTTGGTTGTCGATTGTACTCTTGATTATTATAATGGATTGATTTTAGTCCATGAAGACATGAGCCCATGGTTTTTCCCATAGTTGAGAGGGGTTTTCTATGTAAATTACTTGTGTGTTGATTTATTTTCTTTCACTTTATTTCTCTTGTTATTATTGTTATTGTGGTTGTAGTAATTCTCCCTAACAAAGTGATGTTAGAGCTGTGGTTGGAGGATCTTTGTGTAGGAAAAATTACCGCTTGTTTGATTTAGGGAGAAATTAGTGTGAAAAGAGAATGGGTGAAAATAGTGTTTCGAAATTTTACATTTCCTTATTTGACAGGAAAATAAACTTTTAGGTGTGAAAGAATACTATTGAGGACTTATTGGTACAACAAGATTTAGATGCAACTTTAGAGGCGGAAAAGCCAATGAGTTTGAATGATGCCAAGTGGATGTCAATGGAGAAGAAGGTGGTTAGTACGATTTGGTTAGCTATAGGTCTAGAGATCAAGTACAGCTACTTGAGTGAGACTAATTTGAAAGCTTTGGTGGATAAGCTCCAAAGTGTACATACCTCCAAATCGGTGACTAACATTTTGTGCTTGAGATGGGATTTATAGCAGTTGAGGATAGAGGAGGGTACAACTTTGCAGAACCACATTAATTTGTTTAACCAACTACTAGCCCAGTTGAAGAATGTGGATGAGAAGATCATCGATCAAAAACAAGCTCTTTTGTTATTAGCTTCACTGCCTAAGTCCTATCAACCCATTATCATGACATTGCTTATTAGTAAGGAGAAGATTATGCTAAATGAAGCTATGGCGGTATTGAGGGAGAACAAAAGGATGATGTCACATGTTGATGGAGGTTCTCTAGGTGATGGTGATCGAGCACTAGTTGCGAGACTGTTTGAGAGAGGGAGGAATCAAGAGAGAAGGGGAGGTGGCTCAAGGAGTAGATTGAAATCGAGCCCAAAAAACTTTAGTAAGGTGGAGTTTTACTATTGTAAAGAGAAGGGCCACATCTAAGACCACTGTTTGAAGATGATGGAGGACTTGAAGAGTCTTCGATTGATGCAAGACAAGAAGGGAAAGACTAAAGTAGATGATGATGGCGATTCCTCTAATGTGACCATAGGTGATGGTGATAGTGATTTGTTCTTGGCTATTCATGGTGAGCTGAAGGAGAGTCAAGAGAGTTGGGTGTTGGATTTGACTGCGTCGATTCATGTTTCTAAAGACTAAGCCTTATTTAATACTTTGAGCCAAGATGGGGAGTATTGACACATCAAGATGGTGGGTGATCAAAAGTTGAAGGTCCAAGGCATGGGGACTGTAAGGATGAAGCTTGATGATGGTATGTGATAAAACAAACACACGCAAGAGGGGGGTAAATTATTTTGATATTTTATATAAGAGATGAATATAAAATTCTATAATTTTATATAAAATTATAGAAAAATGAAAAGCACATATCAATATTCAAAACTTAATTAACTATTTTTGAATATTTAATTATCTTAAATTCAAATTCAAATTATTATCAATTTGAACTATAATTTGAACTTATGTATTACAAATAATATGATAACAAATTTCTGCTAACAAACTTCTACCACAAAGACGATAAGTAACATTAATAATAAGACCATGAATAATGAATATTTTATAATAAATTTTTAGTTTAATTTTATGAAAAAGAACAAAAACAATTTAATTTTAATTTAAACCTTTATGAAAACATTAAAAATTCAAGAGGGAAAATTATAGTCTTAAATAGGTTCATATGTTCAAACCATAAATTTTAATCATATTGATTATATCTTTTAATTGTATTTTCACTTTGTTTTAATTTATAGGGACATTTTAAAGAAAGATCAATAAATAGATCGTCTTCCTTTATATCAAGATTTTGACCCTTTTTAATAGTAGTAATCATGCAATAGAGTTTGATTTATTTTTTTTTCAAACAAATAGTTCAATCAGGTAGACCATAGTTGTGAATGGGAAGGGGATTCCTGCCAAGAAACTATCTTGTGTTAGAGGTCTCAGATAGGGTAATCCTCTCTCCCCTTATTTATTTACTTTAGTTATGAAAGGGCTATCTCGACTTATCTACAAGGTTATAGGCCCCAATGGGAAGTTTCGTTATCATAACAAATGTAATGTTTCCAAGCTTACTCACTTGATGTTTGCTGATGATTTGATCCTCCTTTTGGGCCAAACACACACTCAGTGTAGTTATGTAAGGTATTTCTTATGAAGTTTTCCAATTGTTCTGGTCTGATAGTGAATGTCAATAAAAGTAGTTTGTACTGCTATAAAGATGTGATGAATCCTAAGGAATTATCTAGGATTATTGAACTTCAATTGCATGATATTCCATTTAAATACTTGGGAGTCCCTATTTCATATGCAAAGCCAAAGTATTCATAGTGTATTTCCCTCATAGAAAGGATCAAATCTCGAATTAATGCCTGACAGAATAGATCTTTGTCAATAGCTGCAAGGGTTACGTTGATAATTTTTGTGTTAGGAAACTTTATGGTTACTGGGTATCTCACATCTTTCTCCCTAATTGATAGTATCTTCAAAGTTTTCTTATAGTCTGAGAATCACAATAATTCTAAGAAAGCGAAAGTCAATTGGAGTGATGTAACTATTCCTAAAAAGCAAGGAGGCCTGAGGATTATCTCTATTTCTCTTATGCAAAAAGTACTTTTTAAAAGGATTTAGAGGCTTTTTGATGATAGACATGCTATCTAGGTCAAATGGTTGCATGAAACATACCTCAATAATGAAAGCTTTTGGCAACTATCTATCTCGAAGGAGTATTCTTGGTTTTTTGCAAATTTTGAAGTTAAGACAAGTTGTATTTCCTTTGATCAAGCATATTTTAGGTAGAGGAGATTTTATTTAGGTATGGTTTGATAATTAGACAACACATAGTTCTTTAATTCAGAGGACTGAATTATCCAGACTTATGAACAAGATACCTATTCACTCCAAGGCCTCTACCTTGATGAACCAAGGGCGTTGGGGTAGCAATTTTAGAGGATTCAACTTACTAGTTGATTTTCTCCCTCATTTCAATACTTACAAACAGAATTCGGTAATGTTAAGGTATAGGTAATTATATCTTTTTATCTAATTTTGGACATTATTTGATAATTGAACCTATTTGTGTTTATGTGGGACTCTTCCAAGACAAGTTTGATACGGTTTAGAATTCCAAATCAAGATAGGATTTAATGAATATACTATTTTGGGGATAATGACTATCTAAGATAGCATACTTTTGGAGATATGACTTAATAGGTGCAGCTGGATTATTGGTGTGTTTAACGTAAGATATAGGCTGAATGTTGCCCTTTTGGAAAGGAAAAATGATAGATATTGGATGACTTGACAGCTGGGATTTCAAAGGTGATTTTCGATAATAGTTAGTAGATATTTGTGTGGAGATAAAATTCCACATGTTGCAAAAGTTTTGATTGGATCACGTAACCTAGGCTGCATTTTTTTGTTTTTAGTTGTATTTTTTTCTAGAGTACAACGCACCTTGGGCTGATCGTGTGAGGGCTACAGAGTTGGTCTTTATAGGTGATCTTTGGTTGGGTATTCTCCATCTCTCTTCAACGATAAGAAGGGGTTGTGTAATCGTTGATGGTGTTGATTTTGGTAGCTATATTTTTCTCTAGTTTTGAACGATTTGTGAGAGCTGTCTTTGTCATTGATTGGGAGACTCGACAGTTGTGTTTTCCCTTGATGTTTGCATGATTCTTGTGGGTATGTTCCCTGTTGATGGAGTGTTAATTTGTGTGGTTGTTGGTTGTGATTTGTGGGATAAGGGTGTTGTGTTTCCTGTCCATGGTAAGAGATTTTTTAGTATGTTGATGATAGCGGTTTTCATGCAAAAAACTTCCAATAGCCTTGGTAATTTTGTAGCCCTTCGTGTATGACGTTTCGGTGAAGAAACATTTGTTGATTTGAGAAGTTTTGTAGTTGTTGTGCTTGGGATTTTCAGTGATGATATTGAAGCCTCACAGTAGATCTTTTGATAGACAACTTTCCTTTCTTTTGTTGATGAAGTGACATATTTAGGAGAGTTTCTTTTTATCTCAAGTGTTGTTTTCGTTTATGTTGGTTATTATTTAATCACTTTAGTTGTTTATTTCGTACCATTATCATTAAACATTGTTGAGAGAATCCTCTATTGAGATTAGTACAAAACGATCGTGATATTGGATATGAAATACTTTTACGAGTTGTGAAGACAAGACATAGTATCAAGGGTTGAGTAGTGTCGACTTAGTAAAGTCTTGTATAAAACTATTATTGTTAGTGAAAATATTAAGCTGGATGAGGGCCTCGAAGATATAAGCAAAGTATGTCAAACTGCGTTAACAAACTTCAGTATTCATTTACATTTGTGCGTTTAATTTTTCTGTTTTTGATTGTACTATAAACAATTGCAATCAAACTGATGATTTTGTGAAACTACACCCCTTCAGAAATTTTCAGGTAACATGGTCCCAGATGCCTCAGGTAAATTCACTAATAAGTCTTGTGATAAGGCTTTGCAGGAAGGATTAGGGTATGTCCCTTGGTTTAATCTACTTTGGAAATCTTCTCTCGATCATAAGGCCTCTTTCTTCACTTGGTTGGTTATAAAAAAAAACAGGATCTGTATTAAAAACAGATAGTTTAGATCTTATGACCCTATTTGTATTCTTCGTAAAGAGTTGGAAAAAGATAACGAACACTTATTCTTGCAATGTAGTTTCTCTATAACAGTATGGAGCAGAGTTTTGCATTTGTTGTCTAATTTTATTGTTAATTATGATTGGTCATCTTCTCTTAACTGGATCATTTGTATTGCCAATTTGAGGTCGCAAGATGCCCTATATAAAAATTGCCTTTACAGCCACTATATATATATGAAAGGAAAGGAACAAGAGGATCTACAGGATGACTAAATAAACAAATATATCTTAGCTAAAGACATTATCAATGGGATATTAGCCCTTATGTTAACAAAATCTTATTAACATAATCTATCCCCAGGAAATAAGAAATAAGACCTGATGAAATTTGTAATGTTTTTTCTACTATGTCTTATTTGTTTCTATTATTTGTCACGTCTTTAGTTATAACTTCCGTTTGTAATTTATTAAAGTTGAGCTCCTTGTAATGTTGAGGTAGTTTTGCTATTGTTAATGCAACAATTATTCAAATTTTAAAAAAAGTAGACCATAGTTGGTTATTAAATAATAATTAATTTAATTATTTACACATAGTAGTTATTAGAATAATACATGTACTCCTTCAAAATTAAAAGGATGCTTAAATTGTTTACCAAATTTTTGTATAATAAAATTTTTATGATTTAATACAAATTTTTTATCCAATGCAATTTTTGATAAGAATTATACCTTATTCTAAATAAAAGGTAATAGAATCTAATTCTTCTCAACCAAAAAAAAAAAAAGGGTAATAGAATCCTACTGTCAATATCAGTCATTTTACAAACGGTCAAAAATTTTAGCTTCTTTAGCAATTGATTCTAAATTATAGTCTTGGACATAACTAGGACTGCAGCATGTCCTATCAAATAATCCGTTGGCACCAACTTATTGCTAGGATTAGATTCCCTATTCTCCTAGATTTTATGTACGTGAATTTAAGTAACATATAATTGAAAAATGTTTTTGGTTAACAATTAATAGTTATTTATCGTGAACTTTATCATAAAAATAAAAAATAAATATTTAATAAAATAAAATTTTCTTTAATTAACAAAGTTAAGATGAATAATTATTAATAATGGGTCATGTAATAAGGTCATAATTATTTTACTGGAACTAAAATCAAGCTATATATTTAGCGCAGCATAAAGAATTTGTAAATGGAATTTTTCTTCGTTCCTATCTCTTGCAAGACACATCCATTGTTTTGGAAGTGACAAGTCAGAATAAGAAAAAGTAACAAAAAGCAAGAAATTATGGTTATATTTCACTTTCAATTCGCTGTCAGCTAAAGAGAATATTGCAAATCCAACATTTTTGGAATAAAGATAAGGTGATATATTCTTTCCCCTTCACTAACTCCCGAATCTCACAGTTTGTGGTCCGAACATTTCTACTTTTCTTTTGTACATCAGCATCTGACTCTTTTCCTTGATACTCTATTGAACACACAAATTACCTAACTAAAGGGGTTACCTTTTTAATCTTTGTTTAGTAAAAGTTTCGAAGGACTAAAAATCACGCTTAATACTTTAAAATGTGGAATCTGATTAATGTAAATTGGTAGGGTTGATGCTTGAAGCAAGAGCCACGTGAAAAATGATAATCTCTTGGATTACTTTTAGTAAAGGAATCACGAGAACAGGAAGAAGCTAACACCAAAAAGATTTGTGATAATAGAACTTTACATAAGTGTTGAGTGCCTTGAATTTTGGTGAATCGTAAACGGATCATGACCTGACCCTAATATTTGGGAGCTCGACCCGAAAGGAGGAAAAATAAGGGATCAGTGGTTTGAGCAGGGCGAGGGCCGATTGGTATTTTAATTCTTTGGAGCAGCCCGAACTAGTTAGGTAAATATATATGATGTATTCAGTTTTAGGGTTTTAATTACTTGTAACAATTTTCTCTAACGGAATAAGATTGCTCTCTCCTTGCCCTTAGACGTAGGTCACATTGGCAGAACCATTTAAATCTTGTGTGTTTTTTATTTATATTTTTTTTTCTTTATTGCCTTCTGTTATTTCTAACAAGTGGTATCAAAGGAAGGTTTTAAAAGGGTCAGATTTTTTGGATTGTGTTTTCAAAGTTCAAATTTTCTTGTAATATTTGAGAGGCTGTTATATCTATTGTTTGGGAAGATGACAACTCACAAGTTTGATGTTGATAAATTCAATGGGTTGAACGATTTCACTGGAAGATTAAGATGAGGGCTCTTCAAGTTCAACAGGGATGTGTGATGACCCTAGATGGAGAAGATAAAATTCTTAAGAAATTGTCAACGAAGGAGAATAATGAAATTTTGGAGAAGGCACTTAGCGCGATACTGTTGACTCTAAGCGAAGAAGTGAGGTGGCACATGAAATAACTATAGCGGGATTATGAGCGAAACTCGAAAGCAGGTTTCAAAAGAAATCTCTCACAAATTGTTTTTATCATTAGCAACATTTGTATACCTTACGAATGACAAAAAGTATGCAGGAAAAAGATCATCTTGATAACTTTAACCGAATTGTCTTAGGTTTACAAGGCGATGGGTTGATATTGATGATGATGATGATCAAGCTATTATTCTCTTTTGTTCTTTACCAAATTCTTATGAGAATTTTGTTGATACTATGTTGTCTAGGCAAGATAGTATTTCTGTTAGCGATGTGAAGGATGCTATGCAATTTAAAGAATTAAAGAGAAAGGTCTTTGGTTCTAGGAAAGATGGTGTATAAGCAGGTCTTGTTGTTAGTGGGGGTAAGAGCATTGAAATAGATGGTGGTGGGGGAGGTAGGTCACATCCCAAATCAAGGGTTAAAGCAATTAAGTGTTTTCTCTGTAAAAAGAAGAGGCAAATGAGGAAGAATTGTCCACAACAAAAGAAGGGAAATGAGAAGAAGGAATCAAGTAGTAGTGGTACTGTCATAATAGTATAGGACAACTCTAATGAAAGAGAGGGCAATGATGTTTTGATTGTCAATACTTCTAATTCTGCAAAAACCTAGGTGATGGACATTGTGCATATTACCACATGACTTTCTCACGCGAATTGTTTCATTCAGTCAAGGAGTGGAATGGCACAGTAAAGTTGGGTGATAATCAGGAGCTTAGTGTAAAGGGTAGTGGTTTGATGCAGATTAAGATGTACGAAGGAATTATCAGAACACTTGATGCGTGGTATGTTCCTGATCTACATATGAATTTGATTTCTTTGAGTACCTTAGATAAACATAGGTATGGTTTCTCTGGTGGTGATGAACGGTTAAGGATTCTGAAGGGTGCTTTAGTAGTGATGAAAGGCAAACTACAACATGGAATTTTTATTTTGATGGATAGTTCAGTATGAGAACAATGACAATATCTCAATCCTTAGAGAAGGATAATGACATTATGGAGTTATGACATCGTAGACTAAGTCACATGAGTGAAAAAGAGCTGACAATATCGAGCAAAAAAATTTGGATGGAGCAGAGATTGGAAAGTTAAAGTTCTTTAAGGCTTGTGTCATGTGAAAGCAACATAGAATCAAGTTTAGTTTTGGAAAACATACCTTGAAAGAAATCCTTGAGTATGTTCATTCAGATTTATGGGGTCCTTCTTTAGTTGAACCTCATGGAAAATGTAGGTACTTCATTACATTCATTGATGACTACTCTATGAAGGTTTAGGTGTATTTTCTTAAATTCAAGGATGAGGTGTTTAGGCAGTTCAAGGAGTGGAAGACTATGGTTGAAAAATATACTGGAAAACAAGTCAACTGATAATGGGTTAAAGTTTTGCAATTCACCGCTTAACTAATTCTGCAAGACAAAAGGTATAATGAGGCACCGCACTGTACGACATACACCATAACAGAAAAGAATTGTAAATGCATGAACCAAACACTCCTACAGCGTGCTCGATGCATACGACTAAATGTTGGCTTATGAAAGTAGTATTGGGATGAAGCAATTAACACTGCTTGTTATCTGGTGAATAGATCTCCATCATCTGCAATAGATTTTAAGACTCCTTAAGAGGTATGGTCTGGTAAACCCTCTGATTATTCTGGCCTATGTATATTTGATTGTCCTACATATGCTCATATAAATGATGGTAAACTGGAGTCGAGGGCAATGAAATGCATATTTTTAGGGTATACGACTGGAGTTAAAGGGTATAGATTCTGGTGTGCGGAAAAAGAAAGAAATCCAAGATTTATTATTAGCAGAGATGTGACCTTTGATGAATCTGCTATGTTGGGTCAGAAAGAGGAGTATGATAATCATGCAGATAATAAAGATCAGGGTGCTAGCCAGAAGGTGGAGTTTGAAATCTAAACTCCAAACATGACTAAAAAAGTGTTAAGATACATATTATATATTTTATTATTAATTTTGACATTATTTGATAGTTGGACTTTCAAGATAACATTGATTAGTTTCAAATTCTAATTAAGATGGGATAGAATATTCCTTGGATTTGGTTGGTTGAATGTAGCTGGATTGTGGCTTAAGCATTGTTGTTTTTGGTGTGAATTAACGACAATTCTTATATGAATTGGAGGCTGAAATCTAAAAGCTATCTTAGATAATATTTGGTAGCTAATCGTATGTATATATAACTTTATCTAGTGAAGACTTCTTGGTTTATCACATGACCATTGAGCTGAATATGTCTTCTATTGTGACTGCTTTTGGTCTTGCATGGTTAAGGGGTTTTTTATGTAACTGTGGTTTTATTTGGATTTTGCGTGAATCAGTTGTGTATTTTGTTCAATTCTTCAACATCAATTGAGGGTGGCTTTTGAGACTTGACAGCTGATTCATTTTTCTGGTATATGTGTTATTTTTGTGCTACTTTTTGTTTTTGATGAAGTGTTAATTGAGTGGCTACCCTTGATGATTTACTGTTAGAAGTAATGCCCAAAAATTCCAGCAGCTGACTATGATAGTATAATTGGTAAACAACTTTCATATATGTCTTTAAAATAACTGAATTTTTTGGGAAGTTGTTCCTTTTTATCTCAAGTGTATTCATTTTCATTCCTTGTTATTTTAGTCACTTGAGTTAACATAAGTCAGTCGTGTTATTAGGTGTAAAATACTTTCACAGGTTATGAGGATAAGGGATAGTGTCAAGGATTGAGTGGTGTTGGCTCAGTAAAGCCTTGTATAAAACTATTGTCATTAATGAAAGTATTAAGCTGAGTGAGGGCCTCTCAGATGTAAGCAAGGTGTGTCGAATTGACAAATTTCAGTGTTGATTTTTTATGTGCATTTATGAGTTTAATTTTTTGTTTTTAATTGTGCCAGAATTTGCCAAACTACTACACTCCTTCGGAAACTTTCAAAAAAATCATGTTCAACAACCTAGGGAAGAAGAGCAAGATTCACAAAGTATAGCAGTAAGGAGAATAAGGAGGGAAATTAGAAAACCTATAAGGTATGTTGATTGTGTTGGTATTGTTAGTACTAATTATGTTGCATATGCCTTGGCAATAGGAGAGAATATTAATTCTAATGAACCTAAATCATATAAGGAGGCAATTGAGAGTAGAGAAGCATTGGGTTGGTTGATTATGCAAATGAGTGTTAAAGAGGAAAGAAGGCATTCCTGGAGTTGAATGAGCTAAGTTTAAAGCTTTCACAAGAGGAAAGGATCGACTACCATGAAGTGTTTTTACTAGTTGTGAAGCATAAAACCATTTAGGTTATTCTGTCTATAGTAAGTGCATTAGACCTAGAGTTAGAACAACTTGATATCAAAATTGCATTCTTACATAGAAACCTAGAAGAATAGATCTATATGTCATAGCCAGAGGGGTTCCTTGACAATGAGAAATTGGAGCAAGTATGTTTGCTGAAAAAATCCTTGTACGGTCTAAAGAAGTCACCAAGGCAATGATCTAGAGGTTTGATGGATTCATGATTTCTCATGGTTTTGTATGCAATCAATTTAATAACTGTGTCTACTCTAAGAGACTTTCAGATGATTTGTATATATATTTATTACTATATGTGGATAATATGTTGATTGCAACTAAGAGCAAATCTAAAATTGACATTTTAAAGAAGTTGTTGAACAGTTAATTTGAGATGAAGGATTTGGATGCAGCTAAGAAGATTTTGGACATGGAGATTTGGAGAGATAAGAGGGTCAGTCTACTATATGTATCTCAGCAGAAATACAATGAAAGGTTGCTATAGTATTTTTATATGAATAAATCTAAGACAGTAAGTACTCCGTTGGCAGGGCATTTTAAACCTAATACTAGTACAATACCTACTACAAAGATGAGACGGATTACATGAGACTAGTTCCTTACTCTGGTGTTGTGGAAAGTCTGATGTATGTTATGGTATATATTAGGCCTGATTTCGCTCATGTAGTCAGTGTAGTAAGCAGGTTTATGAGTAATTCGAGGAAAGCTCATTGGAAAGCAGTTAAATGGGTTATGCGATATTTGAGAGGAACGAGCAATAACTGTTTGGTCTATGGCTTTAATAAAGATATTGGTGGATTGGTTGGCTATACTAACTTTGACCGTGTTGGAGACCTTATGAAGAGAATATCCTTGACATGCTATATCTTCACTCTATATAGATGTGGTGTTAGTTGGAAGGCAACACTACAATCTACCATTGCATTGTCTATCACTGAAGCAAAATGCATGTTATTGACAAAGGGGATTAAAGAAGGTATATGGTTGCATGATCTTATTGATAATTTGGGTTGAATGTTGAAATTCCTATTATTTATTGCGATTGTCAACTTACATTGGATTTAGCCAAGAATCCTGTTTATCATAAGAGATCAAAACATATTGGTATCAGGTTGAACTTCATACGAGATGTCATGGAGGAAAAGGCATTGTTCATTGAGAAAATAGTCACGGAAGAGAATCCAGCAAATATGTTGACTAAGTCATTACTGACTGAGAAGTTTAAGCATAGCTTGGATTTGGTGAATGTTTGCGTAGTTTGAGGCCCTAAGGGGCATGAATGATAGGGAAGAGTTTGTTCTTGTTGTCTGATGGTTTGAAAGAATTCAAGTTAAGGTAAAAAATTGTTGAGTGCCTTGAATTTTGATGAACTGTAAACAAATCATGACCGAGCCTGAATATTTGGGAGCTCAACCCAAAAGGAGGAAAAATAAGAAAATGGTGCGAGGAGGGCGAGGGTCGATAGGTATTTTAATTTTTTGGATTGGCCCAAACCGATTAGTTTTATATATATATATATGTGTGTGTGATGTATTCAGTTTTAGGTTTTTAATCACTTGTAAGAATTTTTTCTGACAGAACAAAATTGCTCTTGCTCTGCCCGTAGTTGTAAGTCACATTGGCCGAACCGAATAAATCCTCTGTGTGTTTTGTTTATGTTTTTTTCTCTATTAATTGCTTTGCGTTATTCCTAACAGTATGTTAGCATGTTTAAGCATCACAAACATATCAAAATATTTATTAAATCTTTGATTAACGTTAATTGATAGGTTAGATACTCGAAGCACTACAAAAGTTAAAGCTGGTTAGACACATGAAACATGATCATCTATTGGCTCTCGCTAAAGTATTCACTTATTAAGAAGGAACCATTTCAAGAATGTAACACTAAATAATTCAAGCTAATAACGCTGTCTATATAAGTTGATGCCTCTGCCTTTTAAGCATCTCGGCATTTTCGATTAGATAGAGGCCAATCTAATAAGGCAACATGCCTCACAATGTGCCAAAGGCCTCTAATTTGACTCACACAGAAGAACTAAAGACCACCTTCAAACATCATGATGATGATCGCGATGGTAAACTTAGCAGAGAAGAGTTGAAGAAGGCGTTTGAAAAGCTTGGTTCACGCTTCCCTGGATGGCGGGCCAGCAAGGCGTTACAGCACGTGGACACCAACCGCGATGGAAGCATTAGTATTGATAAGGAGATGGATGCACTCGTCAAGTACGTGATGGAGACTATGGAAGTAAGTGGAGTTATTTTATTGATGAAATTAAGTATCATTATAATCATGTTTTGCAAAAACATTCATGTTTTAAATTGGTGCTTATCATAAATAAAGCGGCAATGCTTTTTATGATTTTTTTAATATTGGGAATTGATTAATTTCCAATTAATCTGATAATTAATATTTTAAAATTTTAATTATTTGATTACGAATTATTACTATAATCTTTTTCAATGTAAAATTGTTTTTCTATATATATATATACCTAAGTAGAGTTTTTTTACTGATGAAATAAAGTGCCATTATAATAATGTTTTTCAAAACATTCCTGTTTTAAATTGTTGTTTGTAATAAATAAAGCTGCAAATCTTTTTATCATGTTTTGTTTAATTATTAGTAATTAATTTCAGTTTAGTTGATCACATCAAGAGTATAACATTTTAATTATTCGTTCAAAAATTATTACTATAATCTTTTTTTAAAGTAAAACTTAAATTGTCAATATAAGTTAATAAGAATTCTTATAAATATAATGTTTTAAATTAAAAGAAAATTGGTTTGGGTAGGCCCGCACCATTGGATTTTGTCCCGTTTGATCACACCCACATCCCATAGGGGGCGCTGCGCATCCCGTGGGGGCAGCGGGAATCGAACTTGACACCTTAGGGTTTTGTTGGGTGCATGACCCACGCCTCACACCACTGGGCTATAGCTCAAGTGGTAAGAGGCGTGGTCCTGAAGCCAATAAAACCCTTTGGTCAGGGATTCGAGTCGCAACCTCACCCTGGCAGACCAAAGGGCACAATACTTGGACGGCGGGGGACACCCTCTCCAAAAAGACACCTTTTTGGTTTGGGAGTGGGACCTGCACCTCATGTATTGTCCCCTTTGGTCTCCTAGGCCTGCTTATTCATCTCCAAGGATCTTATCTTAGGGGGATTAGGGAGTTTCGAACCTGAAACTTCAGGGTTTTGTTGGGTGCATGACCCACGCCTCTCACCACTGAGCTACGTGGCCTAGTGGTGT
>JANZLD010000002.1:3445458-3473461 GCA_026413575.1 Erythroxylum carthagenense | reverse complement strand
TGGTTCATTTCATGGCTTTAGCTAGGCAAAATTTGATAAAAAGAACTTAAAGTGAGAGAGCAGATCAAAACCTGCTCAGATGAAGTTGCAGGTGGAAACATGTCATGCACAAGAGCATGAAGGGAAGTATAAGATTTTTTGTCAACACGACGGTGAACTGCTACCTCACCCTGCAAACAAAAACCACAAGGACACTTGAGCATTATCGGAAATCACAAACTAATTGAACAGTATTTCATGCATGAAGGTCTTGGGAGAACCTTTGGATTAATGATGAAGATTTTTCCCCTTGGGATCCCAACCTTGAGGTAGCTAATTTCATCAGTGTCTCTATTGCCAAAACCAGCATAAAAAGGGTTGCGATCTGAAGGGAACAGCGCTTTGATATCCTGCAGTTGTAAGAAATGAGAAGCATTACAGCCTAAACCACCTAACAGAAAAGGAGATTATAAATTTCTTCAGATTTGGATAGTATTCATCATTTAACGTACTTTACTTTATTAGCATACTACTGAGAGTCTATGCACACCTCAGTTTGAACTGCTGACTATAGAAGAAAAGAAATTTCCAAAGAACACAGTGGACTCGTCATAGTCAGTGATTCTTTTAATAACAAACTTACAAGGAATCTAATGTGGTCAAATTATAAATCTTGGGCTTGACAGTGATTACAAAACAGTATATGCATTAAGTTAGAGAGCGTAAGTTTGAATAGGCCAATACAAGCATCAACACACGACACTCACCTCTAAGCATGCAATCTTGAATTCATGAGGAGCTCTTCTGATCACTGTTGAAGAAGTAAATTTGATTTAAGTAAACAAATCATTGAGAAAATAAATCCTTTGTAGAAAGTCTGTATTTTCACACATTCTCAAAGACTATTTTTGTCAAGATTAATTTAGATATTGTCTTGATACGTGTGTGTGTTACCTTCACGAAACAAAGAAGGGAAAAGTCCATCAGGTGAGATAACAATTGGACCATCTGGTAAAGTCTTCCCATCCTGTGAATTAAAAATCATTGCATTGATTGAGAAAATAATTCACGCTATTTTTGTATCCAAATTTCCAACTTTATATTGGAAACTTTAGTCGAATTTACCTGCTTAAGGTTGACAAGGAACTGTCTCGTATGATAGGCTTGAGAAATGGCACGTGCACTTAAGAAAAGCAATTGATACCCATTTTCCTGCACAACAGAGAACCATTTTGGTCTGTTGAGATACAATGATGTCCTAACTACTCCCTGAGTAAAAGTGCATCCAAGAGTTAGATACATTTTGCAATATAGCTCTCTAACTACTCCCTGACGTTCTAAAATGACCGCTAAATCCTAAGTTTAGGTAACATGGACCATTCACCAATTAAAAATGATGAACACAAGGCACACTCCAATGCATAAGCCAGAATTTCTCAAACCTTTATTGATGAAAATAAATGTGCAACACCCGTCTGTGACCAATCTACACCAACCAAAGGCATGAACTGACCTAGAACGTCAGATCTGTAATAACAAATAAAAAAACTTATCCTGTCATTAGCTAGAAAGTTTTATACTATCTAACTTGACTACAATACCCAGTGAACAAGAACAACAAGCAGAAAAAACAGGAAGTAAGAAGTGGGAATTCTAATGCTGATTTCTACAATGTTAAGATAAAAGGATTAACCAGTAAATTGAATTTGATGTGTTGGATATATACATATTAGAGAAGCAACTAAAGGGAGGAAGGTAAAATTCAAGCTGACAGAGAAATGAGATAGCAACGAGGAAGCCTGAAAAACTACCATAGATATAACTTTAGAAATCATAGTGGTGCTGAGAGGACGCAGTTGAAAATGTGAATTTTCATAACTTGTTACTAGTAACCAGCACATTCTGAATCCAAATTTGGAGACTTATACTTATTGCCCTATAAGATCATGCAAGATACATGATACAGTCCATTTTAAAAACTAAACTCTTGCTCTGCCAATGTATTGGGTTTCCACTTTCTTTTATCAGCATTTTCAACTCAGGCAATCCGCAACGTGGTACAAAATTGAGAACAAAAATTAGAGCATATGTCTTGTAAACTAAAGGAGGTGGAATTCAATCTCTGTTTAGGTAAGAGCATACGTGATATGAAAAATTTCACAACATTTTTGCTGCAGTATACCTAAGTTTATTCAGGATGGAGCATTGGTGTGCAGAAATAATGTCAAACATTAGAGATGCAAGAAGTAATTATTTCTTGGTGCATTGAATTAATGCAAGCGATCTATAATTAGGAAAAAAAAGATAGGATATTGGTTAAATATATACAGGCTCTTACTTTGTAATTGTTCCATCAACATCTGAGATCACTATGCGAGTGTTCCATTTCCATACATAAATTCTAGCATCAACCTGTTAAGCAACATATGTTCAAATATTCACCAAAAGCGAAGTACCCAAAAAATGAGTAAAGAAAAGAGAATTAATTTTAAAAGAGAATCAATTTTAAAAAAAAAGGGACGGTGTTAAGACTTAATGCCATAAAGAAAACCTCCTGCTTTCCCAACATGGAAGTTGAGAATGTGAAGGTAACTGAATTCCTCCCCTCTTTTAGATTCAAGGATGCCAGCTGTTCAGATGTTGGAGTTTTTGCTTTCAACATCCTTTTTGTGACCTCGGGATTCTGCAGATTGGTATCTTTCTCTGCAGGAATGTTGGTGTCTGATTCCTTCTCAGCAGGAGAACTTTCAGTATCATTAACATCTGCTTGGGTTAACTTTCTGGATCTTGATCTTTGGAGAGAAAAAGGCCAAAGAGTCCAGCTTCTGGTGGAAGCAACAATTGCTTTTGATGAATCCCCTGCAGAATATTTATCAACGTGGTCAACATGAATCATGATTTGTTGGTTCAGCTTCATTTCTTTCGACATGCAATTGTTCCTAGAAAATAGATTCTTATTACACTTCAATGTCAAGCTTACTGCAAAGGAAAATTGTTTCCATCAGCAGACGTATTTGGTACAAACCATTAGAAACAATTCAAACTAAACAAAAATGACCGTATAATGTTCTGTAGAACCTATTGAGTGTCTCAAATAAAGTAAAAGAAGAAGAAAGAAGAGCATGATAATGGTGTTCAGGTTCTTTTACCAACAGGACTGACGACACCCTTTTCAAGACCTCCTAAAATGTGAGCGTCATCTTTATTAGAACGGTCAAGTGGTGATTGGTTTTCGTTTTCTGAATCTGAACTTGTATTGCCTTCCTCATCTGTGTCATGAGCTCTCCACTCCAATGTTTTGGAATTAGAGTCCAGTGAATGGCTTAAAGGACAAAGGAAATCATCTGCATCCAGACTTTCATTCCCAGGCCACATATTGGGTAATGATTTTGCTGCCCAGCCAACTTCTGCAACAGCAACATCATGAACTTTAGGAATACCAAGGGGATTTGATGCTGCATGTGAACTTCCTGTGATGCATTCCAGGTCATCTGATTGATTGTCTTGAACAAACTGGTCCAACAACAAACAGGCCTCATTATTTATACTACTAGATACATTCACTGCTCCATGGCCTGCCAGACAAAATGGAGAAGAATTGTCTTTATCTACACCATCTGATAAATTTGATTGCCAATTGATCTCTGTGACTTTGTGCTCATCAAGATCACTAAAAAGGAATTGTTCATCCTCTGAACTTTCGATTGATAGTGTACACATAGCTTTCACCAGACCAGAGTCTGAATCACCAATAATCTCCTCGTGAACGTCATCAGATGAGATGCTAAGGCTTTCTACGGTACGTATGTTTTTTGACTCAACTTCTTCACATGAAGCAAGATCAACAGTGACAATTTGATTTTCTGTCACTGGCACTTTAGGTTTCAACAAGTCATTGCCATCTGCAGAAGAAGAGCATGGACTTCTTTGTGAACAATCATCACAAGCCTCAACATATTTCATCTCCGATTCAATAGTCTCAGCCTGGAGATTAGTTATATGCTGGTGGAAAAGATTCAATACCATAGTGTCAACAAAATGAATAAGTAAATGGCAGATATCAAGTAAAAGAGCGCATCAATTTGTTCTTTGGGGGTCAAAACAAAAGAGAAGCTGTAAATATGGCTACAGTTATTGAAATCAACGCAGCAAAGAAAGGCCTTCTAGAGAGCTTGGTTCAAACCATCTAGAATCAAGCTAATCTTAGTTCATTGGCTACGCAGAAAGTCAACATTTTTAACTGAAACTTGGGATATGGAAACTATATAAGCCTGGCCTGGTAGTCAAAATGATGTGACCATTTCTGGAACTAAGCTAACTAGGGTGTTGATTGATTTCTAATAAAAGACAGAATAAAATAACAAGAAAAAGAAAGGAATTGCTCATCACAAACACACTAACCAAGCTTTTCACATAAAAAGACTCGCTTACTCAGTAGATGGTCCTGCTATTAGCAATTTACTTATCAAAGCATTTTTTTTCCCCTTCCTGATCTTTTAGGAGACAATGATGTCCAGTGTATCATATAGAAGTTTCCCAAGAGAACCCCAAACCCAATGTTACTATTCATATTGCATTCCTAATAATTCTCACATTGGAATAAAAGATGTTATAGTCCTGGGAAATGCTCATTGTTTGAACCTTAATATGCTTAAGTAATTTACAGGCATTATCAAAGGCTTACCTGAGGTAAGAGTTGCCTGGTTGTTTCACTCAAAATTTCAGGACAACAGGGTGGTTCTGTAGGTACTTCACATGCAACATGTATATTTTGATGAATGTGTGTGCTCAAACCATCCGGATCTATTGTTGAGCTACCTGATGTTTCAAAATGCATCAAGGTTTGAATCTGGTGAGATTTACTTTCCCCCTCAGACTTGGCAAATTTTGTTAGAGCAATGTTTCCTTCGTCAGAAGGTTGATCTTCTTCAGGCGTTTGACTAAGGCTTGCTTCAATAGCATTTGATATTTGTGCTTCAGTTGCAATCCCATTCGAGACGAAACCCCCAGCACTGTCATCATCATCAGCATTCTCTGTTGTAGGATCATCAATATTTCTTGACATGTCAGATGTTTCATACTTTTCTTCCAAAACGCTTGGAGACTCTTTGTTAGTATCAACAATGTGTTCTACGGAACTAGAACTGCAAAATTGTGCACTACCCATTTGACCAGAGCACGCCAGACTCTCAAAGCTGGACCGTGATTTGTTACATTTTACATTGCAGGAAACAGTTTGATCAGCCAACATGCAGCGGTTCGTACTGGTGTCAAGGGTATCCTGTACAGATGGTCCCACCTGACTCATTTGTACATCATCAGGTTGTGTTTTTTCATCCCCCTTTCCATGCAAGTTTTCAGAACTAGAAAAAAGGAGCGTGTCATCTTTCCTGGGCTTAGAAGTGGCAAGATTAGTAGACCACTGCACCTCGAGAAGGTCGGCTGCAATCTCAGCACGCTCCAATGAATTTACTCGTGCCACAGGAGAACCATTTTTTACCCCTTGATAATTACCGTCCCTCAAAGACCTCTGTCCAAAAACAAGCCCTACCATCCTTGACTTGTGGCTGTTTGCTCTAGCCACAATTGTTGCACTACTTTCATCAATCTTGTCATCTGCTTTTGACGTGGTAGCATCAAAATCACAACTTTTTGACTTCACAATCCTGTTTCCCTCAAATTGTGCATCCATCTCATCGCTAGAAGATGAAGACGACAACACAGAGTCTTCTTCCCGTTCTACCTCTTTGAGGAAGTAGGCTTGTCCTCTTTGATCAAGATGCATGTGGAAATTCGCCTCGACTCCATTAACACCAATGTTTACAATCTTTTCTTTCGCCTTCAAAACTCCCTGAAACTTTCCAAACCGGACATACCAAGGAGAGGATTTGAAGCTTCCATCTGGCTGCTCAACAACAATGATATCTACAGCTCCACCAAAAACATGAAAAGGGCCGGAGACAGTATACAAGCCCCCAGAAATATAGCTGCCTAACCTCCCCACAGCATACATCTTGTGACCCTTATATTTCTATGCTCAAGTGGACATAAATATCAAAATTCCGTCATAACACAAGACCCTGAGGAGATGAACCCCACAAGATTGTGAGGTTCCCCAATTCAAGAACCTCAAACCTGTGAATCCCACGCGGTTAGGAGCCTTTGCGTCTTCAAATTCTCTATTAGAACCCAAAAATTTGAATCAAAATTTGATAATTGAAATGATAACAACTCCAAGCATCAATCTTTATAACATGAAAGAATCAACAGAGACATTAATGAGACCAAAAAAGCTCATCATGCGTTCAACACCCAACAGCTCAAATTAAGAAACAGAGAAGATGGCATCAATCACAGATCAAAACCAGGTCAATAACTCACCCCAACCCACACAAGCACACGTTTATAACTGCAACCAAGATAGGATAGCTATACAAACAGGAGAAAGAAGAGCAGTTGGTGCAATAAAGGCATATTCTTTCTTAATTAATCGAATGTGCCAAACTAATATCATTAAAATCCCAGCATTTAAAAGGCATAAAAGTCTTTAAATTATATCACTTACACGACATAAACCAAAGCTGAAACAGATATGGAAACGTAAAAGAAACAAAACAACAGATTTTGGGTTGAAACTCACCAGGTTCACGATCTCCAAAAGATTCAAAGGAGAAAGCTCTTGAGGGAAATTGAGGGTGTTTTATTTGGAAATGTGAAGAAAGATAGATCGTTCGTGACACGTAGGCATAAGGTCGTTGAGGACTCAGGAGGTCCAGTTTTCACTGAAGTGGGGACCACAGGTCGCCCTCGCCCCCAGGTTTCCATTTATGGACACATTTATGAGACTACACGTGGTCGGACAAAACTGCGTGTCCACAAGATCCTGTCATTCAACGTAACGCAACAAGTGCCTTGTTCCTGCCTGAAAACGCCGCTTCTCGGAGTCGTTCGTTGTTAGTCCGTGTTTCTTTAGGTTTGGTTTGCTTTCAAGTTTGTCTCCTGTAAATTCCCAAGTGCGAATGGATCAATTGAGTATTGCCTGAGGGGTTGCACGAGTCAAGATGCCGAAATTTTTAGACTTTTTGCCCTCTTTATCTGTCTAATTCTAAAGGGGCTGGAAATTCTACTATTGAATGAAGGCTAACATGTATCAGGAAAGGTGGAGCGATGTGTAAGTTGATCCAAAGAGTTCGATAATTTATGGTTTTACGTACACTTTTTAGTTATGTCAAGATCTTTAGATTATGAACTTCTGATCAACATGCCATGGTACAGCCAAATTGCCCTTTTACTTACCTTATAGCCTGCAAGTAGCACAAAAGAATCGAGTACCCGCAAGTCAAATTTGGGTTACATGTATCGTATGTTAGGTTTCAGGAGAAAGAGCTTGGTAGGTTAAGTTCGCTGGCAAGTTTTTGACTAAATCGAAACTTAAGAGCTTCAAAGTGGAATCAAAGAGCTCCAAAGTGGAATCAAATGGTTCATGGATGGTGATTCTGATTTCTGAGTCTCCGTTGAAAATATACATATAATTCAGAGCCTGCAGAAGGGAACATTTTAATACTGACCTTTGACTGGTTCGAATCAAACAACAAAAGATGGAATTTTCATGTGTGATAGTCCAGTCAGAAACATGGATTTACATCGAATGCATCTTCCATTTTCTTTTGGTAACTAGATTGAAAGTATCTAAGAGGATAAGTAAATGCGCGAAATGCAACAGCGGTTCAATACTAGAACAAATTGACAGTTCCATACAATCTATACGTTACTTGCTTTAGCATCACTTTCCCAACAATCTTTTTTGGTTGTTCATTTTAACCTGAGACAAGCTTTACTTATACTAATGAAAACCTACAATTTCGTATAAATCTCACTAATATGAAAGTTTTGAAAAGACATAGAATACAGTCATACTAGTAAAGAAGTAATTTCCGTATCCTTTACAGCTTTACTTCCTCTTATAGTAAAAAAAAAAATGATAAAGCCTATTTGTTCCAGCAGTTGCTTCCGTCCTATGGAATACTGTTCATCCTTCTTAAAAGCAATGCAGGCCTAAACTGGTTATGAAATATGGGCTTGCTTTCTGACTAGATTTGTTTACGAGTACATGGGTAAGCCCAAATTTGCCAGGTTTCAAGACGTTTTCAATTCCCCACTTCGCACTATTTACTTTTTCATTTTTCAAAAGCCGTCTTCGAGTTCAACGGTCCAAGCTGCAATATTGAAAGGAGGGGAGGAAGAAAATGCTTGAGAATTGACCTGAACATCACGTAGATAATGTTGAAAGAGTCTATAACTTGGTGGTCCAATCCAATTGCACTTCTTTTTTCTCTTCTCTTTAGGTAAAGATACAATCTTTAATTACGGGAAGTAGACATTAAGGTTCGTGGGGATTAATTAATGATTGTTGAGTAGATCCCAATCATCAGTGTTCCTCCTCGAGCCCAGCAGCCATTTGCCCTTTTTCTTGAGGTTTTCTTTGGCATTTCAACAAACATCTTGTACTCCTCCAGTCTACAGTAACCCAATTAGCTATTGTTCGCACGTGTGCTGTTGCTTTTGCCCTTTTCACTTTCGCCTGTTTACATGATTCTATGGTCATGCAAAGTAAACAAGGCATGGCAGATACAACACTTTCATGCAAGTGGAATTTACTGGGATGATGACGATGATGATAGATACAGCAAATCATTAAAGATGCTCGTCATTTGTGAGAACTTGTCAAAGGTAGACACCAATCCAACGTATCTTCATCATCCTCGTAACATCTACCTTCCACATTGTTATTAATTGTTATTATTGTTGTACTTGCTACTTAATGTTGCTGAATTCAGAAGCTATCATCTCAACTGACCCACACACACACCCTTTGAGCCCCTCTCTGTGATACCATTCTTTTCAATTTGTCACCCACCACTCTGATTTCTGATTCTTCGACTTTTTTCTGTAGCTCTGTAGACTTTATCACTCTCATGTCAGCTTTTCTTTCTTTATTCATTGACTCCATCCACTTGCAGAACTTCCTCCTAGTCTGAGATTGTCTTACAGTTTCAATGCAAGTTTGTTAGATTTCCACTTCACAGAGTTTTCCGGGTATGATTCATGCAAAACAAATGCATGTACTCAGGAATTACACTAACAATAATTTGTTAAAAGCGAGCCATAATCATAATGGCAGGGGACCATTTCAGCTTTTTCCTTTTGTTTTAGAATGCTGATTTGCTTTTCTGCAATATCCTAATCAAATAATGTCTAATTTGTCTATAGCATACTTCCTGTACATGGCGGTTTAACCGCACTCAAAAGATTTAATCTTGAGACAGACATCATAACGGAGATTGAATAGGAAAATATCAATCAATCAGTCCGTGAGCTATGATTGGTCTGGCCCGATTTTAGCAAATTCAGGAAAAACCATGGTGATTTCCTAACACAAAAGCACAGGACAAATCCCGATTCTTCAGGAAAATGGAGTCACCCCCATGAACATTCAGCCTCTGGAGGGTGTCAAGAAGTAGAATAGAAATCCGATGAGAAAAAGAAAACAAAAGCCGAAAAGTTCTTTAATCCTCTGTAACCATCGTGACTTCGAACTCATTTCACTTGTATATAAGCACCACTTTGTACACAGGTATACAACAACGATATAATAGGAAAAGTTCAACAGGAAAAATTGGGATGTATTTGATATACTTATTAGAATTTGATCTTCTCCTCCGAGGCAGTAATGGAGTTCTTGCAATGAGCGATTGCAGCTTGAATCGCAGCCTGCAACTCCTCCATGGTACTGTCACTTGGTGGAGGAAACGTTGTAGTTGCAAGAAGAAGACCACTATTTGTCGGAGATGTCCTCATGGACGCAGGAGCAGAGAACTCACCTCTCCTTCCTCGCAACTCGTGCTTGTTTCTCATGTTCAAATTACCTGAAAACGAATAAGGTTGTCTGTGGTGGGATTGACGATTGTCTCTCCTTCCTCTAAAGAACAACAGAGGCCTCATCATCCTCACGTACCTTTTGAGTACGCGCGTCACATCGAATTTCAGCTTTTTCTTGTGCTTCTCTTTACCTTCACCGTCTCTAACTTCACACCCTTTTCGCCACCCAAATAAAGAGAAAGACTTTGCCTTGCTTTTTCCCTTTACTTCAACGTTGTTGCTCTGGACACTGGTTTGGTTAGTATCAACAACATGGTTGATATTGCCTCCGTCCATGACGCAGTTGCTATTCCTTCTGATAGGTTTTGGATCATCCAACAAATCCCTGATGGGAAGTGTGAAGCTGTCGATTGAATTGGTCGATGAGCGAGGAGAAGCAGGAAGCTGAGAGAGGAGGTGGAGAGGAAGCAAATGACCGTGAAAGAAAATGTCATCGGCTGGGGACAAATCAATGGCAAATGCTGGTTGGTTTCTGGACTTATCAGGAACTGGTGTTGAAGAAGAGTGAAGAGATATTGTGAAGGAGAATTCATGAGAAGGAGAGGAAGATGCTGATGGAGGAGAAGCAGAGGCGGCTGTTGTTGTTGTTGTTGCAGTAGTTACCTGTTGCTTATCTTTAAGGTCCTTCTTTACCTGTTGCTTAGCTTTAAGGTCCTTCTCTTCAGGAACTTTTCCTCTGCTGCTTGGATACTGCTGAATTTCCATACCGATAAGATCTCTGATTCAGTATGAGCAGCTCTTCACTCCTTATCTTTTTATTCTTGTAACTTTTTTCCTGAGACCTAACACATGTTGCCAAAAGAGCTTTTGGAAGGAATTGGAAAATGGAGAGAGAGGTGCTCTGTTTTAGTTTATTGTGCATAAAAACGCTTTTTGAACCAAAAAAACTGCAACCCCATAACTCATTTTATCTTTCTTGCATTATTCTTCACGTACAAAAAAAAAAAAAAAAAGGGTGTGGTGAGTGGTGATCTTAGCAACTCTTAGGATGAGAGTGAGACGATAGGCTTAGCATTGTTTGAAGGTTGGTGGGTCCTTATCAAATCTAACAGCTAACGCAGTGCAGATTTTGGGAATGGGAATCGCAAAGATCCAAACTTTCCTGGAAAACTTTAGATTGAATTGCCGAAGCCAACACTTTCTCGAGAAAATATGCACCACATTTCAATTTTCAAGAGGAATCTTTTCAATATACAATTCCATTCCAGCCATACTTGCTCTAATTACTATGTTAATAATGATAATGTCTAATAGACTCGGGGATCAACCGTTATTTTAAGGATGTTGCCATGTCTTGTTAGAATCCAAGGAAAGGATCATTGTAAATTTTCAGTGCAAAATCATTTTTAAAACATGAAGATTATAATGGAAAATGTCAAATTCCAAAAACAATATATAATTGTGTTTTACATATTTATTTATTAGTAGAAAGTTACATTTTTTTTTGATGAAAATTACTGGCACTTATAATATAAATTTATTGGTTGATGTTATGATATCCCTTGAAAATTGACGCAATCATGAAACATGTAAGGGACCATAGCCTTCGGAAATTAATGGAATTAATATTTTATTGAAATAAAATTTCATAAATAATTGGGTTCAAATCCAAATTCCTAATGGAATGAGAATCACCCCAGCTTCCAAATTGTTATATCTTCACATCATTTCCTAATTGCTGCCACTGTTTTGGAGCACCAGCTGTCTTTGGACCTGCATTTTCACAATCAAATATTATCATTGTCGTATGGTCGTCGTCGTCGTCGTCGTCACACTCAATCTAAAATCCTGTAATAAAAGAAAAACATTCTTACCATTGCACCGGCACGAACTTGCAGCTACGCAAAGGCTCACTCTTTTCGAACCGCAATACGCTTTGCACAGTTTAGCACATTCAGGTTCGGTGCAGTGCGGTATGTGATACACCCGAGAACCGCAGTTTTGACCGCTTGTTGTCTTGATAATATCTGTTTTCAAGAGTTAAAACAAAACACAATGATAAAAGAAGAGAAGATAAGAAAGCAATTTCCTACCGGAGAAGCCGAACAGGAACACTAAGAGCAGAATGGATATAACTAAGTTCTTCATTTTTTTCTTGTCATTCTGACTTAATCGGACTTATTATATATAGTTTAAGAGCTGTTTTTAAGTTTAGAAAACTAATCATTAATTTATAAGATTGAACGTATCCTTATAAAATGTTTAGTTTCAAAACATTCCATTTATGGGAAAATTAATTATAGGAAAATTAAACTTATAATATTAGATTTGAATTTCAGGAAAAAAAAAAAGGACTTTCTAACAACTTGACTAATTTTGCAGTGACAAGACTTGGTTAAAAACAAAAGTTGTGTTTTCACATAGAAAAATCCCCAACCCCACCAATTATGATGCAATTGTTCCTAATTTATATAGATAAGATTGAATACGTGATTTGCAATTTCATATTTTATAAAAATCTAAATAAATACTGTTCCGTTATTTTACATTTTCATGTTATTAAAATTTACTCATTACACTTTAATATTATAAAATTAGTACTTACTGTATCTTTAAAATGATTATAGAAATAATAACAGGGACTTTTTTAATTTTTTTATAAAACATTAAGGTAAAAACTATATATTTAAATAATTATTTTTAAAATTGTATTAATTTTGATAAGTTTAAATTATCGGATCATAATATAATATAAATTAGATTTATAACTCGTATATTAAAACTGTCAAAAATTAACTTAATTGAATAAAAAACTTCTGAAGGGAAAATTCGTATAGGTTTTTCTTTTTCAGATAATAAAGCTTAGGTAGTTTCAAGAATAAAGAAAGAGGACCAAATGGGTTTCAGATTCACCGGCGTTAGGTAAAGTGGATGAATGCCCCACACATACATGCACACGTGTGTACAAAGCGGTCCATTTCCCATTACGGGGAGTTTTGTTCGTTTGTGTCAAAAGGTCAACATCTCAATCATGGAGCCATTATTTTAATCTTGGATGGAGTCTATCATCTTCACAACTCCATAATCCTGTAATTCTAAGTCTTACTCGTATGAATAACATTACTATTGATCCAAAAAAACAAATATCTTTTTAGTACAAATACTTTCCCCTTTTCTGCTTTTGCCTCTGTCCACTCCTTTTATATTCTCAACACAGACATTGGCACATTGCCAGTCTTAGGACACCGAAAAAGAAGGCCAACTAGAAAACAACCGTAACACAAGCCAAAACCCCACCACGTCACACGTGATAAGTTTATTATTATCTCAAAAAGCTTTGAGGGTCTAATGTTTATCATCATTACAACCTTTTGGACCTGCAGAATCACTGCCTCCTAAATCCCAAGGGTCCACAACACTCCAAACGCCAGAATTGCAAGACAATTGCATGTCTGTTCTTCACTTCAATCTCCAGCAATATAACACGGTTACACTGACAATAATAACAATAATATCTCAATAAAACTTTCCTTAAAATGCAGAGTTTGAAAAGGTTTAAAAGAAAACATTCTCTGAGATAGATAATATTACTTACAGAAAAAAGAATAAATTGGCCAAAGATTTTACGTTCTTTCAGGTGAATTGAATAAGAGGAAACATAGTTGAGATGTTCTATCCATAAAAGTGGTGGAGATAGCGTATGGTATGGTAGCGATTAATCGACAAAAGAAGGGTTACACAAAACAAAGAGAAGCATACAACACAAGTCTCTATTAAGTAAATAGCAAGTTCCCAGGTTGTTTGACTACAGTGTGAAGCTACAGTCAGCCAGGCAATGTACACATTGTCCCGCAATGGATGTTCCCGATAATTAGGAACCACTGGCCCACATGACAAGACGTATCGTAAGCAAAAAGAATAACAACTTAACGCTTGGTGAGAACAAATGCCACTCTCTGGATGGAGTCTTCATGATCCAGTCACGAAATGAAATTTGGAAATAATGAGAAGAATTATCTTAACAAGCAGGTCTGAAGAGACAGAATGATTAACAAAGAATATGGATAATGTTATGAAATGAAATGTTTGATGACCTATTCGACAAAGGTTCGGTTTTTTACATAAACAAATTCACTCGGAAGGATGAGATTACTCGGGTTTCCCCTAATTAAGCACGAACTGTAATATAAAAGGAAAAAAAAAAATCTCTATAGACATTACAAATGAATTCACCGAGGCATTTGATGTTAGCTCTGTGAACATGGAGGAACGATACAATCTGAAAAAGTTGCCAACTCCTGGGGTTTTGATCAGTATTGGGAGCTTATCCAAGTCCACCAGATCTTTACGGGAAACAAGCACAACTGGCTATTAGCCTTCAAGTCAGAAACTGATTCTACAATGCTAGTAGCTTTAATTCGGATCTTCACACTTAGAGCAAGGGAACACCTAATACGAGATCCAAATGCAAGCTATGAGAATAGACACAAATGGATCGTCATGTGCAATTCCCTCTTGAACAATCAAGGAAGTAAAACTGTATGTAAGGAAGTTCCATCTTTCCATCTCAGCTGGGCTTTCCAAGGAATATCAGTCCCTGATGCTATTCACTTTCACTGCTATGCTTATCTGTTAAAATAGAACAAGAATCAACTAAAGGATCAATCATTCAAGAAAGGCAACTTTGTAAGCCTTAATGTAGAAAAAAAGAAAAAGAATAATGTACCTCCTGATGATCTTTTGCCTTCCATGGCTTCTCTTTTCTCTTGGCAACTTAAGCAAAGGAAAGGGCCATCCCAGGGACGCAATTTTCTCGAATTAGATGAGCCCGCATGTATTGAAATTCCTTCTTCAGGTTTTATCTCTACTTGACAGACTGCGCACATGAACAACTTAAACATGTTGCATAGTGGGTATTTAGTATCTAACCTGCGTCCAACAAAACATACTTCGTGTTAATACAATAAAAGTTAGTTGTAGACAGATATCTGATCCTAATATGTAGCATACACCAGGACACAGAAAAAAGAAACTAGCAAGATGCAAACGAAGCACTCTTTTGCCACACAAAGTTCAATCTAGCAACTGAAGGAAGAAAAAGGCCAACAGTGAACATCATCACAGCATAAACCTTTCTGAAAGTATAGCAGATCCTTCTTCAAATAATTCTTCCACAACATCTGGTTTGGCATACTCTTTCTCACTTTGAGAAGATGATTCAGAAGCTTTCTTTCGAAACATGGACTTTAACACTCCTTTAACATGCTTCTTTGGTGGTGGCAAAGGAGCAGGTGGCTTCTCTTGTGGTAGCATATCAACTACAATGCAGGTTGTATCGTCTCTAAGCCCCTTCAGCTGAACGGCTTCCTGCAAAATGTAACATAGGTACAATGAGGATGTTTAAGAACATAAATATGAGCATATAATATGTCGTTGTTACATCCTCTCAGCTACAAAAACTTGAGGGGCCACATGAAAATTACGGGTTCAGAACAACTGAAAAGTCTCAAGTATTAACAAAAATAGATCAGAGTGCTATAACTATCATACTTTTACAATTTGTGTGGCTGCAGCTTCTGCTGGAATCCCACGACAACAATCAAGTGCCATCTCTGCAGATATGGAATCCCAAACACCATCGCTTGCAATGACAAGCCTACCACCCGCAGTTGACAACTGCATATAAGCATACATTCATGAGAGTAAGGGGAATAAGTCCAAATCATCAACCATGACTCAGATAACCTTCACACTCAGCAGACACGAATGTAATGCAAACTGTACATGCAACATCTCCAAAAACCAACCTTAATCTGCTTCACATAAGGAACAGGAACAATAACTTCTCCAACATCAACATCTCCAATAGATCGTGAAATACACAATCCACCAGGCCAAAACCTCTTAGGACCAACCTAAAAAATAATTAACAATATTTAGAAATGCATCATTAGCTTGATAGAATAAGATTATTTAACAGTATAAGTAGAACGAAACATTATCTTCATATGGCAGGTTGATATAGTCAGTTCAAGATAAATTCATTGTATTATTATATGACAGTTTGAAAAAATCAATTAAGAATTATGTAGAATTCTTTTTTCTTTGTTATTTGAAACAATTCAAAACTATTGCAAGAAGTCTCACTACGCATAATAAAAGGTTGTATACTTGAATTATACTTGTGTTCTGGTAGAATATCATGCCATGAGCCTAAGAAAGAAACTTTTTGCAAGTAGCACACAAAACCTTTTAGAGAATGAGAATGATTGTGAAAAAAAAGTGACAATACCTCTGCCCCACCACCAGTGTATAGCCGTGCAACCTCCCCTCCACTGGAAGTAACACGCGCCTCCCTAAATACAACACAAAAGACAAAACCTTGATGAAAAGTTGAAAACTGAATTGTGCATACCATTGGTGATGACTCAGAAACTTATCATATTTGACTTACTCCTCTTCATTGCAGTCAAGTCTGTGATCTGCTGACAAGTAATATATATCACCTTCAGCAGATTCAAGAATGCAGCGGGAATCACCAACAGATGCAACTGTTACCACCCATCCTTCTATTATCACAAAGGTCACAGTTGTTCCTGATAGTTGCGCTGGAAGGGAGAAAAAACAGAGTATATTTAGTGAATTGAAAGAGCATTTATAATCATCAATTTAGAAATGGGAATGTGAAATTTAATGGCAAAGATTTATCTCCTTGTTTACAGGCAAACGTCTTAAAATGAGGATGACTTTATCTAAAAAAAGTCATATGCAATTGCCTGAAAAAGGCTCTAACCTTTTGATTGAAAGTCTTTATCTGTTTTCACAAACCCAGCAACCAACGCCCTTGGAAGTGCTGCCAACCACTCATCTCTGTTTAGGTCAGGAGGAATGGCAGCTGTCACATTATTTAAGAGGTTCTCTTTAGTGTATATTGCAGCTGCGGATCCATTATGTCCATCAAACAACTGAAAAACATTACCAGCCATCAGACTTGAGGAAAAAAGCATACAGATTGATGACTTATTCAATAGAACAAGAAATTTATCTCCAACTTCTAAGAAACTTGACTAGGTGACCGGAAATGGGTTGTAAATATGAATCGATCAGATATCTAACATTAGTTACCCACAACATTAAAGAATGTTTCGACTAACTCATTGAATCTGATCGCTAACAAGATAATTTGCAATTCCATGATAAGCCAATCAGAGAACGAGATTTACCCCAAAAACAGAATAAGTGGTGATCCCATCACCAGCAACCCTTTGGCATTCGGTTTTAACAAGTGTGAAGTCCTCTCCTTTCTTGCTCTGGTTGGCCTGACCGTGTAAAATCTCTGGCTTCTCTACTTTCTCATTTGCCAACTCTCGCTTTAACAGCACTGCAAGCGGCACAGTTTGATGGTCCCTCGTAGACATCACTGATCACGTCTTCAAAAATTTCACCACCTACTCACTGCTCCTTCCTCAGACGATTCACACGACGACCTTCAATTCTTCATATAATCAGAAACAAATAACCAATCTATAACATAATTAAATAAATTACACATGAGATATTTCACATTCAACGGAATTAATGGGAATGAATTACCAAAAAATGCTCGAAATCCTATTCGACCGTAACAAGCACAGAATCACGGAGATCCCCACGTAAAGCAACTACGTTAAATACAATATGTATAAAATGAGAACCAACAAACAAATTCCGACGATCTAACATTTAAGAGAGAGAGATGACTTAGCGCAAGGAAAACCAGAAAATGAGTAACGGCACATAAGGAAACAAAATCAGTTTCCGAGATCAATGTGGAAAACATCTCACAAACAAAACCGTTAAAACTTCCAAGAAATGACAGATCTCCACAAAAACAATTTGGAGAACGTAATAAAGGAAACAGAACGAATAAAAGTACGAAGGGATAGCGAGAATACGGTGGAAGTGAGGGAACTTGTAGGAGGCCGACGAGAGATTTTACGCGCGAACAGAAACAACTGGTCGTTGCTGCGATCGAGAAACTCGGATCCCGGCGAGCTGGGAAAATTCCATTGTAGAGAGAGAGAGAGAGAGAGAGAGAGGTTAAAAGCAAATTTCGATTACTATAGATAAATTAATATAATATCAATCAATCAATTAATAAGTACTACGAAGAAGAAGAAGAAGAAGAAGAAGAAGAGGCGCAAAATGGAGCGAGCTCTTTTCTCCCACTCCATCCAATGCCTCTCCTTTCTGTTTCTTTTATTTAATCTCTTGGTTAGTTATTTTTATACGTTGACGTGGCAAAAATGCATCGCAGTAACGTTTTGGCGGCTCTAATTTGACCGTTTTAGGATATAAAAGCCGATTTGGGAGGACCAAAAACGCCGTCGTCTCCGATGTCAAACAATCACAACGCCGGTTGAGAATCGGATGGACTCAGTCAACAAATAGACAAAGAAAATACAATTTTATTTGCCATTATTAAATTGATCATTTGTTTTTCAAAATATTTTTAAAATTAGAATAAAAACTAAATCTAAAATGTTTAAGATTTAAAGGTACAATTAATTATAAAATTTATATACAGTATTTTTATCAATTAAAAAATCATAAATAAGTTATTTTTTAATTATTAATTTAAGTTATTTTAATAATTTTTAAAATTCGACGGATTGAACCAGGTAAAACATTTATTTAATGAATATATATATATATATATATATATAATTTATTATTTATTATTATTGATTTGCGAAAAAGATGATCTTTGCTATGATCTGGACACCATTTTCCACAGTTTAATGAGTCACTTTCCACTTTAAACCTTTGACATCTACTTGGCAAGCACCCCGAAATTCTCGGCGTTAATTATACCCAATCATGTAAGTTAAAAATAAAATTAGTTAAATGAAAATTTAATAATAATGATATATTTTATTTTTATTTATAATTAATAATTAAAAAAGTCAAGCTAAAAGATTTAATCGTTAAAATTTTAAATCAATTAATTATAATTAATTGATAAATTTTTATATATTATAATAAATTAGTTTTTATTTCTTACATTTAGAGTTTAAATTTCTTGTGAATGAAATTAATTTTTAATTATATTTAAATTCTTAACCTTTTTAATATTATTTGAAACTTTAAATTTTAAATTTTTATTTTATTTCAAAATTAAAAGACCTTAGAATAGTTGTTGCTTTTATTAAATCCTTTTTACATTATTAGGAACAATTTTTATTTAGACATAGAATTGTTAGATATAATAATAGGCTACGTTAAATGATGTTGATTGATAGGGAAAGGCGCGTGAGGAATCACAACTGTCGGGTAAATGGATAACCGCGTGAATTGAAGACTAATGATGACAATACTAACTTAATAAGACACCGCGCTTATAAAACAACTCTAAATAAAATAATGACCCTGAAATTACGTTAGGAATTCTTTTTTTACTTTCTTAGGGGATTTGTTGTTGACAAGCGGGCTCCAAAGCACGTTCCCTGATTTTTGGCTGGGACTGGCTTGAAAATGAGCTTAAAGACATGTTCTGGTCATTGGATTCCAAGCGATGCAAGCTGGACAAACATTGACCTTTTCACGTAAGATAGGCATTGACAAGGATCCGGCCTGTCTTTATGACTTTTACCATTTCTCAATTCTCACTCCATAATTTTCAATTGGGGTTAAACAGATAGCTTACTGATTAATATAAAGCAGTTGCAACTACTGATATTACAATTGGGCCAGGTTGAATCATTGTAAATGTACAAAGAAATGGTCATCCCATAAGTAAGTCTAATCATTTCGGCAAAATCCACCCACTTTCCTTTTTTCTGAAGGCTGACAAAACCTGATACCAAACGCAAGCAGATCTTTGGCACTGTAAACATTCAGCGACGAAAAGCAATTAAGATAATTGAGGAACGGGTCAAAAGCTGTGAAAGTCCTTTGAGTTTACTTGTAGTATAGCTAAATGATATAGGGCCGAATAAATAATTGTGACAAAGAGGTGCCAGATTGACCCGGCAGTCTCACATCGGGTGTGGACCACATGCGAGCCACAATTAATGGGGTGTGAAACAATTTGGACATCTATCAGTCGAGGAATCCAATATATGTGAATTTCATGTTAAAGTATGGATTACTGTAAGTACTTGTGCTATAATTTAAAAGCAAGTATCAACCTGAAGTTCTTCTTGGCCAACATATGCTATATGTTGCTGAACAGAATCAGGCAGAGAAGAAGCACTGAACCCATGTTAGTCGTGTATTGTCTCAAAACACTACTTACCTAGGTGGATGACACTGGCCCAATTGATCAATTTTGTCAGAGTCAATGATGGTTGCCATGTTCAGAACCATTGGCCCTTATGATGTAGACCTGGAGAAAGGTTAAAGCGAGAACCGGAATAAACTATGTTACGAACAAGATGAATCACGAGAAGCAGAAATGTCAACTGAATGTCTTAAATACCCACCTTGAATGATGTTGGCCTGACTAATTGGAAGACCAAAGCATCTCCATCTGCCAATTCATGGGCAACGGCAAAACCTTTCCATCCACCGCTAAGTCCTGTTTTTCTGGCTAAGTAAATGGTCGGGTACTCATCATCATCTTCGTCTATCAGAGTCATGACATCGTCACGTTTGGGAAGGTTTCCCTTGCAGAAGTGCACAGGAAGGCCCTGTTTCAAATTATTCTAATTGAAATTAGAAGATATTTCTTGAACAGACTTCAATATTTCCTTCATGCTAAGGAATTAGCTACACCATTTAAGAAATGTCAGCGCTTGGCAGTTCAGTGATTCGGTACCAACAAAAAAAGGGAAAACCTTCCTGCTCCCAAATTTAGAGAAAAAACTTATCTCACCAGCCAAAATCCGCCGCTAACATGGGATTGAAGCATGGACTTGACAAAAGATGGGTACTCGGGTACTAAACCAGATTGTAACTTCTCTGCTTTCTCTGTAGCCTCTGCCCTGGCTTCATCGGAAGCATATACTCGGTTAGACAGATCTCTTCGCTTAGAGATCCTAAACACAAAAAGATAACTAAATCAAAACGAAAGACCCGAGAAAGCTACATAAAACATTCAAACGCAGCCCACATTCAAACGCAGCCCATTATATAATATCCCAACCAATATACCTTCTGGGTATCTCCACACGCTCAATAACAACCTGTCAAGAAATCTTACATGAGCACAACAATGTTGTACGTTTAAGAGGTACACAGAGAAGAAGAAGTAATACTTCTTTGTAAACAGGGGCAGGCTGGTTCGCGACGCGACTCGACCTCCTAACCACGACCACTTGTTTCTCGACGGTTCGAGGTTTGACGTGTTTAATCTGATGATTCAGCAGCGAAGGGGTCATGAGGCTTGGCATTGTATTGAACTCGAAAACCAAGAGACGCATACAAGCGGTTTAACCAGTAAAACCTACCGAAGAAGTTTTGGGTGAGGAGGAGTTGTTCCGAAGAGCCAGAGAAAGCTTACACAGATTGAGAGCTTCCATGCGTTTCTTGTTCTCCTCCACTCTCTTTAGCCGCCTTTCCTCGTATGGTGATAGCTTCGCCACCATTTCTGCGAACTCACACTAGATTTTGCTATGCAACGTGACGAGCCCCCAAGTAAATTGAATTAAGGGTATTAGTCTTTAGGCAGTCGACCGTTGGATTCCCACTCATTTTGAAGTAGTGATAGAGTCACTGTGGGGGTGCCAGCTGCAAGCTCACAGGTGGAATATGATTGGATAAGAAAATAATCAATTGATCATATGCGACTGAGATTCGAATGTGACGGTGAAAATTAAAATTTAGAGCTTAAAAAGGCTATTCGGACGAGGACTGTCTCCTGCTGGTACGATTTTCCGGTCAAGGCATAGGTCTATAATTTATTGTAACTAATTTTGAACAGTTTTCAAGTAATAATAAGTTTTAAGGAGAAAATCCTTGCCAAATATGTGTAATCGAAGTTTTGATTGCATACGAATAATTAAGCCCGATAAAATAAAATCTAATCATACCTGAAAATGACAATGGGTTAATTTAGAAGTAATTTGAGTTTGATTCAAAATTAAATTTTATATTTTAATTTATTTGAAATTTATATATTCTAAAAATATATGTTAAATTTAATTATATTTATTAATAATTATTAAATTAAATTTATAAATTAAATTAAAATTGTGATTATTATGTATTATTATGATTTTTAAAAATAGTGTTAAAAATATACAATACAATTGTATAATATGACAATTGACTATTTTGTAATTTTTAAAAAAATTCAAGGACTATTTCATAAATTTAAAAAATTACTCGAAATAGTACCTAGTATTAACTAGTACAGTACTATACCAGAACTCAATTCGATACCAAGCTCAGTACGATATTCATAACATTAGTTTGAAGCAAAAGAAAATAAGTATTTAAATATAACAAAAGATATACTCTCGTAAAAATTGGATGTCTTAACGATGGCTTGGCTAATAAGCTATCAAAATTGGAAGAGTAATAGAGTTTAACTTTTGAAGTAAAGTGACAACATTGTTGGGATCCTCCCAGATAAAATTAGTTTAAGAGTGAATGGCTTAAAGGTGTCTTCTCATAATTAGGATCCTCCTAAAATATCTGGTATGTAACAAAAAAAAACCAAAAAAAGGTGACAACATTGTTTAGCCTCCAACAAAGTTAGATAGAGTTTTGCAATCTCTTATTTGACCCGAGTTGGCCACTTCTAATTCCATTAGTTTCGCGAAATCTCACTGCTACTTTTCAAAAATTGTCCCCTCTTTTGTTGCCCGTCAATTGAGTAGAGATTTAGGCTTTCAACAGACCACAGACTTAGGTCGATATCTCGGAGTTCCCTTGCTGCATGATAGGGTCCACAAACGTACGTATTAATTCATCCTCAATAAATTCCATAATCGCCTGCCAGGCTGGGCAGAACATCTGTTATCGTTTGCAGGATGTACTACCCTCATCCAATCCGTTCTCTCCGCCCTCCCTACTTACACTATACAAACGATCCGGCTCCCTCAACGCCTCTGCGACGACCTGAAAAAACTCATGTGTAACTTCTTGTGAGGTTCTTCTTCCGGTCAACGTAAAATTCATCTCGTTAATTGGGATACACTCTGCCAACCGAAAGAGTTGGGTGGTCTTGGCATCCGAAACATTCGCGAAACCAATGACATGCTCATCACCATGTTAGGTTAGGCCCTCATCTCCAAACCGTCTGCACTTTGGGTGCGCATTCTGACTGTGAAATACAACCTCAATCTCAATTCCTTGCCCCCCACTCTGGAAGCACGCGACGATTCTATGATCTGGAGGAGTATTACTACCATCTGGCCCCACGTGTTGCACCGGCAAAAATAGATTATCGGCGATGGAACTACCGTCCGGTTCTAGTTGGACCCCTGGGTTGACGAGTTGGGACCTCTCATTGAGCATACGATTGAGGACCCTCCCATCTCTGATCTCGAGAACCGTGTCGCACACTATGTGGATCCTGCTGGTAATTGGCTTTGGTAAGCATTTCAATTTTTACTTCCTCACACTGTCAGTCTTTTCATTGCAGGTATTCTCCCGCCCCCCCTCCGAGGCCCTGACCAGATGATTTGGGGGCGATCAGGCACCGGACTGTTCATGACGACGTCAGCTTACTCCATGATTATGGATCACACCTTACACGCCTCGAGGCGTTCTTGGCAAACTATTTGGCATTGGGTCGACCCTCACCGCATTCGTTCATTTCTCTGGCTACTTGCCCAAGACCACCTTCCGACAAATCACCAGCGTCTAAACCATCACCTGACCTCTTCATCGACCTGTCTCCATTGTAGCAAGGAGGAAACATCCCTTCACGTCGTGAGAGACTGTCCCAGAGCGCGCAATCTTTGGCACTCCTTTCCCCCCCATGTCATCTCATCGAAGTTCTTCTTGCTGCAAGCACCTGAATGGCTCCACACAAATCTTCAACAGCACCACTAGCTTCAAGGTCTGCCATGGGCTAGCATCTTTGGTGTTGCTTGTTGGTTTCTGTGGACCTGGTGGAATCAAGCGATTTTTGACCCTCACGCTTCCTGGCCGACTTTCCCTACTGCCAACATCTTAGCCTTTGTTGACCAGATACAGCAAGTCACTGCTAGTTTCACCCGATCCATGCCTGGCCACCGCCCCAGACACGAGCAACTTATTGGATGGTCCAAACCATCCCTTGACTGGGTTACTCTCAATACAGATGGAGCCTGCAAATGCGCCCCTCCGTTCGCCTCAGCAGGAGGCCTTATCCGTGACAGCACTGGGCGATGGCAGGGTGGTTTTGTTCAGAACTTAGGCCGGTGTTCCTCATTTGCAGCAGAACTCTTGGAAGTCTTATCCGGACTCAACCTGGCCTAAGAACTTGGTTATCACCAGGTGGCATTGGATCTAGATTCTCAAGCCATGGTTCGCCTCATCTCTGACACTGCCCAACGCACTGCCTCCTTGAACTCACTCATTGTTAGCATTAACGAACTCCTCAATCACAACTGGGTCATCCGCATTCGCTACTTCTACTGGGAAGGCAATCGATGTGCCGACTGGCTCGCTACTTTTATTGCTACTTATCCTTTAGGGATAACCACTTTTGTTCACGCCCCTTCCGGGTGTCTCCCCGTCCTTTTTGAGGATAGTGCTAGGATTAGTTTTCCTCGATTAATTATGTAATTTGTACTGTTTTTTCTGATTAATAAAAAAAACACAAATACAAACGGGCAATTGAGAACCTTGTCTCACAAGATAAGAGTTGCATACAGTGGAAGGCAAAGTCTGATTCAGTATTTAATTACTCCTAAGTTCTTTAACCATGGCAACACCTCGTCTAAACCTTCTTTCAAGCCCCGAGGATTATATCCCAGTTCTCTTTTGGCCTTCTCGCAAGAGTACGACCACTGATGTCTTAGAACATGGACAGTCTGCAAGTATCCAACAGCTTGGTTATACAGACAAGTTCATGTCAGGATTCCAACAGAAACAAGTGACACTCAAAGCAAAATGAATCTGAGTTATACCGGAGGAGAAATGAGCGGAAGCTTTCCGGTAAGCCGGGAGTAAAGAACCAGTATCCATCCATATGCCTCAATCATCCATAGAGGAATGTTTAAACTTGGTTTCTTGGTACCAGTGACAATAGCAGATATATCAAAAACATGCACAAAAGACGCAGTCTCTCCTGTAAGTAGGTACCTTTCACCTGGTTGACCTCTGTCCATCGCTGCAATGTGACCTTGCACTACATCATCAACATGGCTGAAGGAAAACTTGTCTTTTCCACTACCAATGTATCCCGGTAAACGCCCATTAAAGCGTTCAATAAGCTGAGACATCAGAACCAATAAGACCTTGGGACTAAAGTGATGAAATTGAACTGCTTTTGCATGCAATGAATTAGTATGAGTAATCACATAAAAATAGAAAAATCTTACCAATTGAGCAACTATGTTCCCTGTAGTGAGCTTCCCAGGACCATATATAACGCCGGGATAAACTACCACTATAGGCACTCCCTCCGCCGCAGCTCTTAGTGCAATCTTATCAGCAGCTGCCTTCGATCTCTCATACTCGGAACAAAAACATTTCTCTTCATGCACCTGTAAGTATTATCCAATCACGTTAAATTTCCCTCTAAATAATATCAATTTGTATATTTGTCTCCGTTTTCTATTAATAACAAAAAAAGTGAACCTTTTTCTCGTCAGCCACACATCCATCAGTTGGTCCAAGGGCGAAAAACGACGACGTATAAACTATCTTCTCAATCGTCTTCGTCTCTTTGGCTGCTTCCACAACATTCCTCAACCCCACAACGTTAACCTAATCAAAACAACACCAAATTCTTCAAAAAAAAAAAAAAACTCACATTGATTATAAATTGAAAGCAGTTAAAGCTCGATTAGTGTTTACATCGAAGAATTTAGAAGGATCCGGCAACCAGGGCTCGACGACGGCAGCGGTGTGAAAGATAAAGTGACATCCGTAGAAGGCGTTTAGGAGAGAGCGACAGTCAGTCACATCGCCGTAGGCAAGCTCGAAGGCGCCGTCAGCGGTCCTGCAGTCGGGGAGAGAGGAGAGGTCGCTGGTTCGTCGGACTAACGCACGTACGGAGTAGCCTTGTTTGAGTAGAGCGTGGCATAGTGTACCACCTAGGTAACCAGACGCTCCGGTCACGACTATCTTCTTCATACCTAAGTACCAGATGCGTTGACTTGTGATTTAGACTAAACGATCGAATATTCTGCAATAAATAGAAGAGAGCGCGAGCGAGGGCACAGCAACATTTATTACTTAAATTTATTAGTTCGATAAACCGATCCCTTCATCTTAAATAAACCATTTCATCTTTATTTTAGTTGAGTTGGTAAGGAGTTCTCCTGATTTAAGTGAGATTGCGAGTTTAAGCTCCTTTCATATATATACAGCTGTTTAAAACTTTGAATCAGAGCTTTGCCTTTCGCAAAAGATCTACCTGATTCGAGCGGGAATTAGTCTGACAGTAAAAGGCTTAAAAATATCTTTCCATAGTTAGGACCCTATTAGAACACCTCGTAGGTAACCAAAAAAAAATTCTCCTTCTCCGACTCGACTTCAATTTTAGTTTAATTATTATCCAACTATTAAAATATTGCTATATATATATATATATATATATAATCATACAAGTATTACATATAAAGGTAAGACATTATTGTTATAATAACTGTACATGTTGAAGGTGAAGGAAGCTGAACGTGGAACAACGCAGTATTGGAGTCGCGAGGTGATACGCAGCGTTTAGCAATAAGAGTAGGGAATATATCGTATATACGAGTATAAGGGATAATTTTTTAAGACAATATATCTCGTAGGTTTCAAAGGATTGTACATTTATGTCTGAAATCAAGAACAATGTTATTCTCTTAATACTTATATCTTTGTAATTCTCTTTTGTCTACCTTTCTCACTACAATTTCTGTGTTCAAATATTCACAAATGTATTTCGAGTGACGGTATAGTTTTTACGTAATAATTGGTATCAGAGCAGTCAATTCTGGGATCGATAATGACGAAAGAAACGAAAGGAGCAGAGTTCAGAAGGTTGGAGGATACCTTGAAGGGCCTCATGGAAGCACAAGAGCAGCATAAACGATTATTGTTGGAGATGCAAGATAGAAGTGAGAGGTTACTATCGGAGGTACAAGGTCGAACAGATAAACTGAAGAAGGAAATGTGCGAGCTAAGGTCGACGATCTCAGCGGAAGGGTCCAAACAAGGAGAAGGCAATAGTCTTTCGGGTCACCCACTTAAAACCAATCCGACGCAACCTGATAAGGACGATAATGGCGGGTCTATTCGACTGGGTAGAATTGAGTTTCCCTCATTTGACGGAGACAATGTCAAGTTATGACTGTACCGTTGTGAACAATTCTTCCAAATCGACCAAACTCCAGAGCACATGAAGGTGAATGTCACCATCTTACACATGGATGAGCGTGCGTAGGAATGGTACAGGTTATTCATACGAAACCAACTTAAAACGGAGTGGTAGAGTGGACGGAATTTACGAAAGCCCTTAAACAACGGTTCGATGCTGAGATTTTTGATGACCCCGTAGGAAATTTAAGAGGTTGTAGTAGAATGAGATGGTGTTGGAATATTATGCACAGTTCGATCATCATTCTAACTGATTGGCTCTTCCGGAGGATTACGTAGTGGGGTTCTTTATGGAGGGCCTTAAACCAAAAATTAGGGTGGCAGCAAAGTTACACGAACAACAGTCGTTGCATTAGGCTTACACACTGGCGAGGAAATAGGAAGCAATATTGACGGAGATAGGGATTTCAGTGATGAATCGAACTCAACCCACTCGGATTGTGATCAATGGGAAGGTGCCACCGCCACACTCTACATCTTTTCAACATCAACCGAGTACTGAGGGTATATTACCCACACCACCTTCAACGTTATGCTTTCCACCCGGACTGTAACACCCCAAATTAGGGGTTAGCAAATTAAGCAAATTTAGTCCGATTTATGTTCTGTTTGGCATGCATTCAGGATATTTCCGGGTACCTTGGTAAAATGAAATTTCGGATTGATGCGGACAATATTAAGATAATTTTTAGTAATTTTTGGA
>JANZLD010000002.1:3423088-3438481 GCA_026413575.1 Erythroxylum carthagenense | reverse complement strand
GGTACCGACCGGTACCGGTACCGTTCCGTTCCAGAGCTCAATCCGGTACCGAGTCCGGTACGGTATTCATAACATTGATTCCAACTCTTTTCAAGTTTTATATTTTAATGTTTCTTTACTTTTTATTATTAGTAATTATATTTTATTTTATTAACTTTTTGTGCAATGAAACGATATTGTAATAAAATTTGATAATTTTAGTATTATTAAACATAATAATTTTAAATTAATAGACTAAATTTGAATTTATTAAAATTTAATTTTACCCATAATATTATTAATTAATAATTAAATAATATTTAAATTCTAATTAAGAAATCTGATAAGCTAAAGTCAATGTTTTAAGTTTTAGTCTTTTTCTTATTTCTTTTAATAGTGTTTTATTCTTTTTCAAGTACCTAACATGTTCTTAAAATCTCTCAAAAACTATTCTTATTTGTTGGGGTCAACTACAATTTTAAATATAATTCTTTAATTTGTTGTAAGTTTTAATACAAGAAGAAAATAAAATTCATAATTATTATCCTTTATATATACAATAATTAGTAATAGAATAAATTATCTGCAATTTTTAAATTAAATTAATTTAAATAATAATTTGAGCACACAAATCCTAAAAATTAAAAAGAAGGAAATGGACTGTGACTCCGGTCCGGTCAGTGAAACCCAATGACGGGACTTCAGTACTATATTAATTGTGTCTTAATCGACCAAACAAATATCCACCGACTGGCACTCGATTGCTTCTAACTGAAATTACCGTATTAAGCTTAAATTAGTAATAAACACGAACCTTGCTCTTCTCTTACATTAATCAAATCGGAGATCGGACGAAGCAGAAGAAGGAGAAGAAGAGGAAAAAGGGTAGGGCACTGGTATCTGGTGGGATCTGTTCATCTAATTAGTCGGTCCAGTTTCCATATGCTCGAAGACATGGTGGAATGAGGCGGTGGAGGAGAGACAAGGCGAGGTGGCGAATATGGCGAGAGGAGTAAAATGGGGATGCTCCTACAAGAGAATCACACTAATCGTTTGTTCCATTAACATTGTGGTTGCTCTCTACGTTCTTCGCTCTCTTTACGCTTCTCTTTACCTTCACTCCAATAATACTCGCTTTAATGACGGTGAGCAAACCCACACTTTCTACAACCACTTCAATTGTTTTCCTGCTTTTTTCATAAATTTTACTGTTTTATCTATGCAGTTGTAAAGTACACGCCAGATCAGGTTAGGAAGATGGAGGAATCGGTTCGGATTCGGAGAGCTGCTGAACCTTTGAGGCTTGTAAAATTGGTGAGTTTTGGTCTTTGATTTCGCTTGTTGCTGGAGTTTGATTTGTGCTGTTGATTCTGAGATAAACATACAAGAGTTAATTGAACGAAGAGGGTTTTGTTTTTTTTTAAATTAAAAAAAAGATGAAGCAGCTCAAGGAACAGATTCACAGAGAAGAAATGATGGTTGAATTGCCACAAGACGTTAAACATAAAATAACTGAAGAGATTCTGCTGAGACTGAGAAGATTGAATTCCAGTGCCGGTATCTCAGAGCAGCGAGGTGTGTTAGTCTTTAATCACATTGATTTTCTAAAAATCTAATCTTCACTTGTTACTATAATCTGGTTTGCGTTTTTATGTGAAGTTTATGCTTTCACTTCTCAGTTTTTTGCCAGGCATCGATTAGCACCGAACTTTTTCATGACATTTTTAACGAAGCAGGGCCTTAATTTCATAACCACTCTAAGATAGCATCTACTCCAAGTGACTCAGCCCTGCAAGCATCTTTGCTTGCTTTTCTGTTCCTATTCTCATCTTCACCTATTAAGATTAATTTGGTCTGCACATAGATTATCTTTTACACCCTTACCATTTTGATTTCTAGGTAATGACCTCGATGATGTTATGATAATTGTCACTGCTATTTCTTGGCCTTCATCAGTACCACTTTGTTTCCTTTTCTCCTTGACTCTCATCCACGTGTTTGTCATGCTTCCTCCATCTATCATGCCAGCCTCTTTCCCTTTGTCGATTTGAATTGGTCTCATTGGCAATTCTTCCCTTGTCCTGTAGGTCATGTTACGCACTTCATTGTCAAACAAACTACCTGACTCGGAGCATTATCCATCGTTCGTGAAAGAAAACTGCTTCCTTAATCTTAGAAGATAATATTATACTCAGTTGAAATTTCAATATCTAGAGATTCAAAGGTCTGTTAGTTCAAGGCATACTTTTGTTGTGTGGAATTCAGTAGCTTGGTTTTACCTGCACGAGGTTACAGATGCAAGTAAAAGCAGTCTGGTCATTGGTGGACGCATGTAACTTTTCCTATGTCGCTGAAAGTTCTATTCAACTTACATATATGACAATAGAGGATACATTTTAGCATTCCTATGTTCAGTTTTGAATTTCGGTTTCTTACAACAGAACAAGAATGAGATAAAGAATGATCCTAAGATTTGGAATCTATACCAGGGTACACATACTGAACTGCTACTGCTTTCACTACTTTAGTCAAGTGCCTGTAATTGGAACGTATATTTTTTAATTTAATTAAGCCCATACTTTGTTGCCTGCCTCTTAAGAGTAGCCATATATCATGCTCAACAGCAGATGCAACAAACAGATATCGTGTTTGTATATTTTATCTCTGACTCTCGCCACTTGTATTCAAAATGGGCATTTCCTGGTTGATAACTTCACAAGTTCATTTGCACATAGACCTTCTTAACTCCTTTCTTACTTTGTGGATTCTTCCCTTAAAATTGACATTTTGTTTACTAATAGAGCCAGGATTCCAGAAAGGGTTTAGTTACTTTTTGTGTGCAGGTTTTTGAAAGCTTATATTGATCAGAGGATTATTTTGGGTCAGACAACCAACTAGGTTTCATTTTTTCCCCAACGGTCATGTCTCATCCACAGCGTCCTCTTTTAATAATGAATCTCAGTCAAGTTGCCATGATAGTGTAGTTTCAGTTGTACGGATTGGCTGATGTTATGTGTATTCTCTTTCAATAGATGCTGTTGAAAGCTGGCGAAAGGAAAAACTACTGGAAGTTAAGCAGTTGACTAATGGAACAAATGGACTGAACTCAACTATTTTGCAAGAGCAAGCTGGTATGCTTCTTCTCCATCCAAGTTGAGTTTATTCAGTTCATTAGGAAGGTCAAGGACAAGTCATCGATATGAAATCGGTTTTGACTTAACATTTGCTGGTTACTCGTGTGATTGATTTTCTGTAGGAATTTTAGTAAGAGCCTTGGAATCTGATTGGGCTGTGCTGTCAGAAAATATTGGTCTTTGGATTCCTGCTGAAATCAGTCACCTGGAACATGATGATAAACCTGAGGGTGATGAAGAAGAGCCTGGTAATGAAATCTAATTCCAATTAATTTAATCTTGTATGCACATACCTCCGGCACCCAGAACCTGCAATAAGATATGTTTATGTCTCCTTCCAAGAAGCTGTTAGGTATTATTCTATTCTTCTTTGAATTGAAGGTGCAGCTTTTTATGTTACCACTGATGGGGAAGGGAAAAAATAACATGTGGTTTATTTATTATTGCTTGAGACATGGTCTTTCTTTGCAGAAGAAGAAATTTTACCAGGCAGGGCGCTTCCACCCGAATGTCATGCTGAACTTCATGCCGATTATGATGGTACTGCCATCAGATGGGGCCTCACTCACCCCAAGGAAAGTGCAGCAGATTGTTGTCAAGCTTGCTTAGATCAGGCCAAAAATGCAAAGCCAGGTGAAAAGAAGTGCAACATATGGGTCTATTGTCCATCCGAGACAGGATGCTATTCACCAGATATCTACGAGCACAAAAACATGGAATGCTGGCTGAAATATGTAAGGGATCAGCTCACCTTTTGAAATAAATCTACTTTACATTGGCAATCAAATTTGATCTAATACTGATGTTCTTTTCTTTAAAATGCAGGCAGAAAATCCAAAATTGAACTTTAAAGACAGATATTCGGAGTCATATAGGAACTCCCACCCGAATGCACCTCTAATTGTTCCCTGGGTCTCTGGTGTTACTAGCGCATGACTTGATGGCATATCATACTTAAGTCAGGGCTAATGTTAGAAGACACCGAACTGCAAACTTCGCTGATGGAAGCATGAGCTGGATCTACCTGTTACATTGGTTTGGATAGTCCTTAATCCTGCAGAAGGTGATTTTTGACGGTTTATTTCCATTTTGGAGCTTTTGCCTCGTGGAGGACAGAATTAGAGAGCAGTAATGATTGTAGGTTTGTCAGGAGCATTTTTACAACATGGAATACGGAGGTCTTCCCAAGATGGCCTCTTTTATAGTAAATTTAACACCTGAAGATTGGCTTTCCCCAAGAATTAGTAGAGAATATTGGTAGCTAGTAGCAACTTTGAATTGGGGTGAAAATATATTCATTTTTTCAACTAAATGCAAAACTACGAATGTTCCACACATAAAATAATTCCTTCGTTGATTACTGGAGTCTGATCTGATTTCTAGCAGTTAAAACTTAAAGCTCATGGATGGATGTTCAAGTATAGAATTTAATGGCCTCTTTTATAGTAAATTTAACACCTGAAGATTGGCTTTCCCCAAGAATTAGTAGAGAATATTGGTAGCTAGTAGCAACTTTGAATTGGGGTGAAAATATATTCATTTTTTCAACTAAATGCAAAACTACGAATGTTCCACACATAAAATAATTCCTTCGTTGATTACTGGAGTCTGATCTGATTTCTAGCAGTTAAAACTTAAAGCTCATGGATGGATGTTCAAGTATAGAATTTTGCTGATGGCACCTTCTCTATTCTTCTCATAAACTTGGTTTCTAGTTTTTGGATCTTAAAAAGCTTCTGTCTTTAACGAATATGTTACTCTTCTCGTTATACTTCATCTGGGAAAGCTCCGCCAAAACCAGTTTCAAATCTGTACAGAGAGCCAAGCTTGGACCTTAAAGGAGCCATCTTCTCCATTTCTGGTTCTGCTGTCTAGTTCTCTTTCGTGTATGATACTAATGACATGTAAACATCTGAAACATACAATGTAAATGATCCATGGCCTTATGGGCTATGAAGGTTTTGACCGGTTGTCTGTTCCAGACCATTGACTAGAACGTGGGTCCGGGTCAAAAAGTACAGAAGATTCATGGGCTCGTTCGCCCCTCTGATAACCAACCCGTTTGTGGATGGAGCCCGAACCTGAAAGAGTTGGCTTGTGATAGTGTTACTTTGTTTTTATTATGAAAAAAATGCTGAGAACGAGTGGAAAGATGATTGAGACGAAAGGGATAAAGATAATATGTTTGGTATCTTTGATCCATATGGTGAAAAAGCTGGCTTCTTACATTGGCCATAAGTATTTATGGTGTCAGTGTGTGAACAGAAAGCTTGTCACGATAAGCGAAGAAGAGGTATATCTACAGGAAGGTTTCGAGAAAACGTTGAAAGCTCAACTAGGTAAGAAGACATTCGGTGGAACGAATAAAAATGTAATTATTTTTACAAATATTTGTAATTTCAAGAAAATTAGTGACTTTTATATAAAAAGACATTAAGTTCCTGAAATATTAAATTATGACTCCTTTATATGTATAAAATATATTTTTACTTTAAATATAACATTTATTAATTATTTTAAAGTTTAACATATTTTGGTCAGATCAAAATTTTTAATTTAATCAAAGCATGTCTTATTTGTAACTTGTGATCGTATACATTATTTTGCTTTTAAATAGTTTATTTATTTGAGTTAATAATTTTTTAATTTTAGTTTCTTTCAAAATTTTATAATTAATTTTATTTATTTCGTTCATATTATAATATTTTTATAGATTGATTAAGTAATTAAATTTATGTAATGTTTTATTTATTATTCAACAATAAATATTGAAATAAATGTATTATATTGCATTTAAGATAAATAATTAAAAAGGTGTAAATTTATTTTGTATATAAAATAAATTAGAATAAATAAATTATATTCTCATATTTATATTAACAACTAATATTCAATAATTAAATTTTATATATTTAAGTAATAATAACTTCAAATTTTGATATAAAAGTAAAAACGAAAAACTAAAGTCAACTTTTATCCAAACACGAGAAAACCAAAAACCAAATCTCCCATAAATCTATTCCATCTTGAATGAAAATTAAATAACTATTAATCCAATCTCTAAGGGTATGTTTGATTGAACGTAAAGTTTTTAATGGAATGAAATGGTTTATAATAAAATGAAATATAAATAAATATAATATTAGAATATTATTATTTGGGAGAGATAAAAGGGTTCATAATGCAATATAGTAAAATATTGTTTCGAAGAAGGGTTTATAATGTAATATAGTGAAAAATTATTTATTCATTTTATATTTTAATTTAAACCTCTCAAATCTGATATTTTTTATTTTTACTATTTAGAATAGAATGAGATGTAATATGAAACCCTCTTCTTCCATCTTATCCTATTCAATTTCATTATATTATAAACCACTTTCTCAAACGATGAAATAATATTACATTCCAATCAATTCTATCAATAAATCCCAAATCAAACATAGTCATCTTCACAAAATTTTCACACGAAAGTAATAAGGACAAGACAGCAATACTACCTAGTAAATTTCCTATAAACATCTATTCATTTTCATTATATGCATTTGGTAAGATGTATTCGGTTATGCTAATTGAAATCTTCTCTTTTTTTTTTTGGTTATATTTTAGTACTTAAATAGGAAAATTAATATTTGTTTTGTTTTGTTTTAAGAGATGACAAGTAAAAATTTCATCAAATTGGGCTATTATTAGTCAAAATCACAAAATTTAAAAAACGTGGTCAGATTACTGCAATAGATAAGGAGAGATCATGCTTAATTCTAGATTATATTCAAGAGTTGGAGTTTAATCAGGAAACTTGTTTTGGATCTATTCTAGATAGGAATCTTTCCGAGATAGAAGTAGACTAGGTTTTGAGTAGGAAAACACCTCTAACATCTTCTCTAACATTCTCTTTTTTGTTTTTTTCTAGTTTTTTCCCTCAATCTTTCATTTTTTTTTCTATTTTTGGTGTTGGAATGATTGGGTTATCAAATCCCTCAAAGTTTATTCTAATTCTCTAACTTCTTGTAGCAGTTGTAAAATCAGATCGAATATCAAGAGAACTAAGAACTAGTTTCTTAATTTCAATTAATAAAATAAATTAGGAGTTTATGATTAATTAACTAATTTACTAAACTTAATAAGGAATCAAAATAGAGCAACTGAATGTAAAGGTGATAATTCAAGAGTACTTAACTTTGATTCAAGGGAGAGATCTTATCTAATTGTAATATTGACCATCAGAAAAAAAAGAATAATTTTCACAATTTAAGCAATTAATCCAAAATATATTAAGATAGATATAATAAGTCTCAAAATTTTCTAATTTAATTGAATCAAACCTAGCATTCAAACTAAAACTTACTATTAATTGATTGAGTATGATAGCATATTATATCAATTAAATGATAGCAATAAGTTTAGGAAAAAAGACTAGACTTTAAATTAAATAATTGAGATAGCTACAACTATTTAACTTTATTTTCTTGTTTCTTACAAGTTAAATATGCAAATTTATAAATAACCTATTTGCTACCATTTAATTGATAAAACTTCAGTTTAATTGCTCTAGTTTATCAAATGACTATAAGTCAGTTGCAATCGACACAAGTATGCAAAATATGCTCATTTTCTAGACATCCTACAGATATTTGCCTTATATTGCAACAAGACTCCCTTTAAGAAGTTAACACAATAGGAAGATTTCTTGTTCAATCTCAACAAAAATGTGACCCTTATTCAAATCATTATAATCCAAGAGGGTGAGATCATCCAAACTTTAGTTATGGAAATCAAGAAGGGCAACAAACTTATCAACCTCATAATTTCAATAGACAACCTCAAGTCTTTACATATGCTTAATCTCAATCTTCAAATTTAGGTATATCTTTACATGAAACTACTAAGACACTTGTTGCTAATACTTAACAATTTCAACAGAAAATAAGAGCAAGGCTTTAAAACTTAGACAATAAGATCATTCGATTAGTTATCTCTATTAGTAAATTGGAATCGCAAGTATTAGAAAAATTATCTTCCCAAATAGTAGCGAATCTTAAGGAGAATGGATCTTCCTTACCAATGGAGGTAGAAAGCATGACGAAGGAGAAAAAAAAAGAACCTCTAACTCAAGAATCAATAACGGTAAAAAAATGATTTATGTTCACTGAAATCAACTAATGTATGTGTCTCATTTCCCTAGTAGGTTGGTTAAATCAAAAGAATAGGAATATAATAGAGAGATCTTAGAAACCTTCAAAAATGGAAATCAACATACCACTTCTAAAAGTCATCAAGCGAATTCCAAAAATGCAAAGTTTTTAAACGAAATTTGTACAAATAAAAGGAAGTTGAAAGATAAGGAGAGAATAATTTTGAATAAGAATGTATCAATGGTGATAAATAGAAAACTACTAAAAAATGCGAAAATCCAGATACATTTGCATTTATATATGTCATTGGTGACAAGAAAATTGAGCATGTCATGCTAGACGTTCTATTAATGTAATGTCATACTCAATTTACCGAGTTTTAAATATGAACTCTTTGCAAGAAATTAATGTAATTATTTAGCTGGCTAATTGTTCTTATGTACATTCTATTGGTGTTCTAGAGGATGCTTTAGTCTAAGATAATGATTTGGTATTTCCAGTAGACTTTTATGTCTTGAAAATGGATATAGTGTTGAACATTTGGCTTCAATTTTTTTGGGAAGGTTGTTTATGAAGACAACCAAGACAAAAATCGATGTAGGTGAGGGTATTCTTTCCGAATGGAGAGATGGTGAAGTTTAATATTTTTGAAGAAATAAAATACTCTAATGATTTTTAATCCGTTAATCATATGGATATTGTGGATTGTACATGATATTTTTATACAAGAAAGTGTTGATGATGAGTTAGAGTTAAATGCTAAACCTAAAATGAACGAGCAAGTTGATAAAACTTATGAAGTTGTAGAATCATTATCAACGATGCCAATAGATTTGAAAACTTTAAATGCTGGAATTACTATAACTTATAAGAAAATGTTACCTTCTATTTTGCAAGCTTTAAAAATAAAATTGAAAGCCTTACTTGATAACTTAAAATATGTCTATAAGTAAAGGAGAGTCATTACTTATGATTATTTCAAAAAGGTTAATTACAAAGCAAAAAGAAAGACTATTAGCACTACTTAATGAGTACAAAATTGTTATTACATGGAAGTTTGAGAATAAAAGTCTCATAGTGCATAATGACATTAAACAATTGCATTTTTTGAGAAATAACCTAAAATATGATAGTTTTTATTAGTTCTATTTTAGTTATATATAATTTTCATTTACTTATTTTTAATAAGTTAATTTACAAGTCGATATCACACCTTATGCGATTTAGCTTTCTAGAATAAAACCTCTAAAACTCTAGAATATTAATATTTATAAGACATATACATGTTAGTACTATGCTTGGTTTCACGCCTTATACCTGATAGTACTATGTTGGGCTTTTAAAGAAATTCATAATTTTTTAAAATAAAAAAGGGGACCCTCCTTGTCCCCTAAGTCGAGCCAAACAATTAACCTAATACTTAATCGAATGTACAGCAAATGAAAAGGCACGCTCAACGGACGCGAGAAAGGTCTCCATCTCTAATTAATCTTTTCTTCATAAGGACAAAGGGAGTCACTGGCAAAAGTTGGGAAAAGCCCCATTTCTTTAGCAAATAATAAACATGATGCATCTGGCACACCAGACTTGCCTGGGTACTTCAGAAAAGGTGTGAATCCTGTCTTCTTTGAACAACAATTGCGTAATCATTCTCGCCTGTTATTGTCGATTTCGCTAGGCCATTTCCTTTCAGTGTCAATTAAATTAGAGTTGTTCGTTAGCTAGAACAAGGCTTTTTGATTAGGAAAACCTATGTCAAGTGATCCTCGTTCAGAACTCAGAAGTTAAGTTGGACTTTGAACTAAGAAACTCAAACCTTTGCTCCTGACCTACCAACCGCTAAACGTACCCACATTTTATGTCAAACCTGAAGTTCAGCCTCCAAAAGGGAGAGAATAGTTGCTGGAATAATTCCTCTTACTCCACCTCCGACGATGCTAAGGACAGAAATTATTTCTCCAGGATTTGCAGGATCAAGAGCGATTGGAGATTGAGAAAGAAGGGCCTCAAAGGATAGCAATGAAATGCTAGTGAACGAAAGCTTGAGATATGTGATAAAGGTAACGTAGGTATTTATAGAATGATCTTCGAATTCTTCAAGGAAGTAAAAAGTAAAAACAATCCCATTGATGAAAACCGGACCAGGCGAGAAAGCTTTAGTGAACTAAATTTTGAAGAAGTAATTCATAGATGTTAAGGCATCAATTTGCACTTATTTCATAATTAATTATTTTTAATGTGTTGAAATTATTATCCGAAATTAATGAAATTATCATATAATTGTTTGCAGATGAATTTCAACACCTTCAAGTCAAAATTGAATAAAAAAGATGCAAAAGAATGAAGAAAATCTGAAATTTCAAATTTGATAGCAATTCAGTAGCTAAATATGAGCACACCCAAGGATGGAATAAATATGCAGATCAATTTTCAAAAGTCAAACTTGAGATTCTTATAATCTTTAAAGATTATATTGCTATCTTTTAAAAGGATTGACTACTTGAAATTGAGGGATATATTATCTGAAGAGAATCAAGGAAAGATAGAAAGAAAATTGGAAAAACAAGCATAAAAGGATGGTTGTTCACGCAAGCTAGTTTTAGGTTAGGTTTTAGAATAGGATTTCAATTTCTGCAGTTTTTCTCTTTGATTGTTCTTGCGTTTCTGCACTTTTTCTTTTATATTTTCGTTTTCTTCAAGAAAGGCCAAGGATGGAGACTTATTATAATTTTATTTCATTGATTTCTATTTTCGTTATGAATAGCTAAACTTTTCGTCTTGGTTGAGGGGATCTGTGTTATTATGCTAGTATATGTGAGATGTTTTGAATAAAGTTTCCGTTGTTAATAAACATTGAATATCTTCTGATCTACTCTTTCCAACTGAATTCATTGGTTTCTAAGTGCGCAACTAGGGATTAATGTGTTCAACCGCTAGATTAACGAAATATGACGCTCAGTTTCGCGAATCACAAGTAGCAATTAGGATTGTCTTCTCTACGTTAGAGTTAGAAAATTCTAAGGAGATATTCAGTTGATTGATTGCATGTCGTACATGTATTTCGCTTGCTCATTAGTTCTTGATTCGTAAAACTATTATTCAATTAAACCTACGATCGTATCTAGGTTGTTGTTTAATAAGAATGCTATGATACATGTTTTTAGTCATTGCTCTTAAGAGAAAATATTCCCAATGAATGTTTGTTAATGATTGCAATTTTATATCGAGCGAGGATCCATTTTAGCGTGATAACATTAGTGACCCAAAAAATAAGATATTTTTCATTAATTTTTTAGATCCAATTATTTTTGTGATTTACAATTTTTCTTACACTTTTCCTTAAATTTTGTGAATTGAAAACAAACCTCCCTTTTGTTACTTTGTTTTAGTTTTAAACTCACTAACCTTTATCGTTAAAAATTTCTCGTGGAAACGATATCCACTTACCACTGCTACATTAAATTGTATTAATGGAAGTGATTTCGTTTGAATTTGGTTGCAGGCGATAGCAGTACCAAATTTTGGGGCTGTTGTTGGGGAATTTCTTAACGGTTTTTGTTAGTGATGTTTTTGTTTTTGTTTGTATTTTTTGTTTCGTTGTGCTTGGTTACCTTGTCTTCTGTTTGTTTCAGTTTCACAGGTCTTTCTGATTTTTCGATCTTTTAGCGGCATGGCTCACTATCAATATGTTTTTAATTCTGATTATTCATATTATTCTTATTATGATAATGAGTTTCTGTCTGTTGCGATTTCCAAGTTTGACCATCAAGTCGCAAATTTCACACCCTTAGCCGTGCAAGTATCGAGGGATGACCAACAAGCTAAGATATGTGAAGTTTGCTCATTTTTTGGTTATTCTTTTTGTACATGTTCCTTTTTGCAGGATACAAAGTACAGATTCACTTCTCCATCGAGCTATTATGAAGAGCAGTCCCACTTCGAGCCTCCACCTCCACCTCCACCATCGCCACCACAAGCTGATGAAATGTCTTTGGAGGAGATCATAATGAGTTTAGCGACGAGCACTCTTCAATTCTAGCAGTTTAGATAATCGTACGTGCCGTGGGCAAAATCCAAATATAACATCAAATGCCGAAGGTAAGTCTTCTTTGGAAGATATAGTGCAAACTTTGACTACTAACACTTTGACGTTTTAGCGGAATACTGAAGCAAGTATCCAAAATTTGGAAAATCAACAAAGGAATTTCAAAAACAAACTAAGTCAAATTGTAGCTACCGTTAATCGCATGAAGGCACAAAGTTTTGGAAATTTTCCAGCACAACCGAAAATCGATCCTAGATAAAGTACGAAGGCTATCATATTGCGGAGTAGTAAGGAATTGCAGGAACCACTTCTGAAAAATTCTAGAAGAGAAGTGGAAAAAGAAATTACGCAAAAAGCACCTTCACAACTAAAATTGATGGAAAACAAGCTGCAAAATATGGTGATTCCGCCCCTTTTTCCAAGTCGATTTTTCAAGGCAAAGAAGAAAGAACAAGCAGAGTTAAAAGAGGAAGAGATTACAGTTCGAGAAAAGATGGAGGATGTGCAACCTCCTAAGGTAAGTGATGCAGTTCATATTATCGCTAACTAAATTTCGTTTCCTTTTCCTAGTTGTTTACAGGTACAAGAAGAAGAAGAACAAGAAGAGTCACAAGAAGTGCAGTTTTTAGGAGAGCTGTGGGCAAGCGAGCTGAAGACCGAAGGTGGCAAGCAGGATATTGAGTCTCCACAACCATTGGTGTTACTTTTACAGAGACCATCCTAGTGTGAGAAGGGCGATGCCTGAAAAGACGAGTGGACATTAGTGTATGATGGTGAAACGATGAAGTTCCACTTATCAGAAGTCATGGAGCATCGTGCTAAAAAGGAACCGCATTCAAAGGAAATTGTTCCAAGTTTATCACAAAGTTTGAGCATGCTTCCTATTGGACTCAAGCATCTATTCGATAATGGATGATGTACATATGCCAAGGTTCAAGCTTATGACCTTTGATAAGCGCTTAATGGGAGGCACCCCATTCGTATCCTTTCTTTTATATGTTTTTTTAGCAATTTTCTTTTATTTTCATTTTATGTTTAATTCAGTTTAGTTAGGAATTTAGTTTAATATTTTTTATTTTGCAATTTTAATTTTCATCTTTTCTTTTTAAAAGAAAACAAAAATTAAAAAATATATAAAATATATAAAAAACAAAAATTTTTGCTTTTATCACCCCTATTTTCCCTCTCTATTTTTCCTCTTTTGTTTTCCCCAAATTTCTTCTTCAACTTTCAATCTCCAGTTGTCGACTATCTCCACCCATTTTAGCCAATCACTCCCACTTGTCCACCACTAACTCACGTCCCTCCTAGCTTTCCTTGCCAACTCATGCATCAACCCTCATTTGTAATTTGGTGTTGCGTTATTGCCTTGTTCTTTTGCAGGTGGTCTTTCACAAATTTCGCACAATGCCAAGGAAGAAAGGTGATTCTCATAGACTAGCCCCTCCAATCCGTTGTGTTGCTAATGCTCTTCCACCACAATCCATTTCCACCACCATTGAATCATCTTCCGCTACGTTCGCCAACATCTTGATTTCGACACTTCCATAATAGAGAAGCTTTCTTTAAAAATTTCCTTTATTTTTATGCTTCTTTAACATTGAGGATAATGTTGGCCTAGGTGTGGGGGAAAGAATTAAAATTTTGGTGTGTGAATATTTTCGATTTTTGTGTGAGTTTTTTTAGTTTGTGCATGTTGGTTATGCATGTTAAGCCATGAAGCTTTGTCATAGTAGTTTGGATGAGATTGGGTTTATGCATGAAATTAAATTGGGCTAAGTGAGTTTTAAGGTGAATCATGTTGATTGATTGCAATAACTGATCTCATAGACTTAGTCAAAATTTTGACATGTGAGTGATGAGGTAAATTGTGAAATTAAGGTGAATTCTTCAATTAAACCTATGAGCGAAGTTTGAGCCTAAATGGCATCACTTTTATGTCATGTTATTTCTTTGAATTGTATGATGCTCCTCTATTCATATTGGCTTCAGAACTTGCATGGAACCGGTTTGAATTTGTTTGATCACAAGGGATATAAAAATGATTAAGGCCTTCTTTGTTTTTACACCCTTAGCTTAAAATTGACCCACTTATTTATTTTTCCTTTGCAAACATTTTTAAGCCTTTATCCTTGTTTTTCAATCAATCGCCTTATTTAAAAACCCAAAAATCACATTAGCCTTTCCCCATCACAAGTTGAATGAAGCATTGAGTAATTTGAGACTTTTGTTTTATATTGTGTTATGAGATATTTGTATAGATACTTCTACTCATGTGTTGTTATTTTCCCTTATTTTTATTGTTTTCCCTTGTTCTTAGCATTATTCGAAAAAAAGAAGAAAGAAAAAAGAAAAAGAAAAAAGAAAAAAGAAAGAAAAGGGAGAAAAAGGAAAAAGAAAGAAAAAGAAGAAGAATAAAGTGTAGTGGTACTAGTTAGTAATGAGTAGTTGTAGTCCTTTTTATTTATGTTTATCTCAGAATTTTAATTTGTGTGTCCCTTTTACTTAATACTTTGTGAATGCTTGTGATTAACCCTTTGTCATTTTTACCTCACCCGTGAACCTAGCCCCACTACAACCTTGAATAAAGTCCTTATGATTTATTAGCTCATGTGATTTGAATGGATGATAATTGGTGACATTGCAAGCCTATTGTAGTGCGATATGTTAGAGAGAGATTTGAGCGAAACACTTTGCCCTTAAACACTTGAGTGTAAGAGCGAAATCCGTGAGAAGAATTCATTTTGATTTAATGTTTGCTTTTGAACAAAGATGTCTTATTTTGACTTCGTTTAATTGCATTGGTAAAAGGCAATTATGATATGTGTTGCAACTTAAGTCTTACTGGCCCAAGTTAATGGATTGTGTGCATTTAATCTTGTGAAGGATGAATTGACTAAGTTTAGTGGTTTGACATGTTTGCTCGACAGCGAGCAAAGGTTTGGTGTGGGAGAATTTGTTAAGGTATCAATTTGCACTTATTTGATAATTAATTATCTTTATTGTGTTGAAATTATTATCCAAAATTAATGGAATTATCTTATAATTGTTTGCAGATGAATTTCAACACCTTCAAGTCGAAATTGAATCAAAAAGATGC
>JANZLD010000002.1:3345553-3362205 GCA_026413575.1 Erythroxylum carthagenense | reverse complement strand
TTGTTTATTAAAGATGTTTGGTAAAATTAGCTATTTAGTAATAGTTATTTATATGTAAAATGATTTATGAGGACATGACTTTAAAAAAAAAAAGAACATAAGTATTATATCTTAATATTTCTTTGAATATTTTTATAAGAATTTAGATCTTAGATATTTATTTTTACAAAGTAAATATATAAATATTTTTTCATCGATATATTTTTATTAATTAGTTAATTTAAAATTATTTGATCTCTTAATTTTAAATGACTAATAAAATTAAGTTGCGAATATTATTTTAAAATTATATAAAAAAATTTGTAATATTTTTATTTAAACTATTATTTGTTAAAAATTTCTATTAAATTACTATTTGTTTATATACAGGTGCAATTGCTATGGCATTGGCTTGATCATTGCAATATAAAGAAGACCTTTGAGGTGCACCCTCTAAATAACTTAAATTTTGTAATACAAAGTGACAATTGATGGCAATTTACTTAGTAAAGAGTGGGCACAATTGTCATTAACACATAATTTTAATATGCTGAATACCAAAGTGCTACTTTTAGTAGCTTTTTCAAAATATACTAACCCAATTAGCTGATTATTAAACATTTCTATTAGCTATTTGATATAGTCAAATAACTAAAATCTTTGAATTAGCTAAAAAATGGTTAATAAGTCATTTGCCACGCACATCAGACCTTAGAGCACATGACAATAAACCTCACTAACATCATGTGCAAGAGATCTTAATTAGATAAATTTTTAACTCTATACGTTTGTTCAAGTTATCAGATATTTAAATTTTAACTTCAGATCATATAGAAATCCAATCCCACCTTGATTTAGATTTTAAACTAATTATCAATAGTAAATACATTTGTCTAATTATTAAAAAAATGTCAAAAGCAAATATCTTAAGAGTCTCCTCCTTTTTGGCATAATTTTTCACATAATCAAAACTTTCCCTAAATGAAATAATTGGACATATAATCCACATGAGAAAAGAATTCCCCTTTAATCCAACATCAAGCTCAAGAAAGGTCCGAAGAAAAGTTAAATAATTATCCAAACATCCAAATTTCATCAAGTTCCAAAAACCATCTATCAAGTTCTTCAAGTTCAAGAAACATCTAAAGGAAAAATAATGAACAATTATCCAGTCATCCAAATTTCTCCCCCTTAGGATAAAAAGATATCAACAAACAAGACTAATAGTCACGGAGATACCTTGAAATATCCCCTGAATTAAAAGTGACCTAAAATAATATGATGTTTCCCCTTTGGAACAAAATACCAAAACGAAGAATGCCTTCAATGCGATCAATCTCATTAATAAAGAAGTATAAAAATCAGTAATAGGTGTAGTGGAAGAATCATAAACACGTAGTGTAATAGCAAAAGGCCAAGATTACAATTTACTACCAGTTAATACATATGTCAACATATCATTGCTCACTTCAATTCCATCTTCATGAGATTGATCAAATTCATAAACTTCACCATCAAGCATAGCCTAATGTACACATCAATCAACTGAACCTTAGAAAACCCATAAATAAAAACTCAAAAAGCCTAAGTGATAACTCCTTCGAACGTCTTTTTTTGTTTTTTAAATAAATAACATCAAACTATACTTAAAAAATGTAAAGCATACAGTCCCTGTGCCCATCCAAGAAATTCAAACCTAAGCTTATTCCTCGTCATATTATCTCGGCCATCAACTATCTGGTTGATTTCTTCATTTGAAGTAACTGACTTATCCTCAATCTAAATAGTTTCTTCAAAAGTAGTAACCAACTGTAAATCTAGACAATTTCTTGTTTTTCCTTCACTACATCTTTGTACTTGTACTTTACCCCTTCTAAACGAAAAGTGCTTCGGTAATATGGGTTGTTGCTGGAAATTTAATGGAGAGTGTCTAGATTTTTGGTTTTGACTCATTTGAAACATTATTTGTAACAACTTGTAACATTTCGGTCTTATATGCCCAATCACTCCACAAAAGTGACATGTAGGTATGAACCTCTGATTCTTCATTGGGGTTTCTTTTTGGATAGATCTGGTCACATCAATTTTCTTATCATTCGACTTGGAACATTCACCTCTATAACCAATGTCTTTAAGGTCTCCTTTAGTCTTACCAGTTCCAACAACTTTACTAGCTTTTTGGTACCTCTATTTAACATTATTATTCCTTTTTCTGTGCTGACTAGTTTTAACTTTGTTTCATTAAGCTCATCTATTGTAGATAACAACTTCTTCTCAAGATCTTAAATGATGTTCTTCATAGTAGATTTTTCCTCCTTCAACTTCTCATTTTCTTACATGTTTAGACCCATTTATCATACATTAACTCATAGGCTTCATAAATATCTTCCTTTTTATCATTTGAAGTACTATTCACTGTCATAATATAAGATTGAGCTTTGAGTTGATTCGTCTACATTTTTTCTAGAATTTTCTGATTTACTCACGTTTTCGTTATGTTCTTTTTGGTTGCTATAAAGCAAGTAACTAGACTTTTGTTGTATAAAACAACTAATGCAATACTATTAACAGCTTCTTCTTCATTACCATACTCACTTTCATATTCATTCTCACTTTAAGTGCTTATATAGAACTTCCCTTTTCTCTTCTTAAATGTTTTAGCACATTCCTTTTGCACATATCCAAAGCCTTAATACTCATTACATTGAATTTTCTTTACTTTTCTTTCACACTTTTTAGTTTTCCCTTATTGTTTGAAATTACTATTGATTGAGCTCCCACCGTTTTGCCTAAAATTAGATCTATCTTCTTCACTTTCTTTAACTACTTACTAAAGTTTTTTGTTAATAACTCGATATCCTCATTATCATTAGATTCTCTTAAGACATTCACGACTTTACTAGTCTTAGCTTGCAATGCTAATCCTTTGTTCTTCTCTTGATTGTCCCTAAATAAATTCATCTCAAAGTTGGTAAGAATATCAATTATCTTATCCAAGGACAATTTAGTGATATAATGTGCTACTTCGATGGCTATAATTTTTTGTATAAACCTCGGAGGTAATAATCTCAATGTCTTTTTAACAAGTTTTAGGTTAGAGAACTTTTTCCCGAATTGATGTGCTTGGTTTGCTATGTCATGTGGTCTCTAATGGTTTCACTCTCATCCATCTTCAGCTCTTCAAATCTCACAACCAACATCTGAAGTTTTGACGTTTTCACAGATTTCAATCCTTCATGTATAGTCTGCAAAGTGTCCCATACTTCTTTTGCTGATTCACAAGCTGATATCATAGCTAAGTGACCTTCATCAACAGCATCGAAGATGGTGTGCAAGGCTTGAGAATTTCCAAGTGCTCTCTTTTCTTCAGCCCTTATCCATTAAAATGCATCTTTAAACACTGCTTCTCCATGTTCATCAGTCATCACAAGATGTGTCCAGCCATTTAAAAATGAGATCTATGCTTTTGTTCCTTGTGCCTGAATGAATACTCTCATTCATGATTTCTAAGTAGCATAATTTGAACCATGTAACAACGGTGACCTGATGATTGATGCCCCTTCTCTTATAGCCATAATTGTAAATCCAGGATCTACACCGACTTGATTTACCAAATTTTGATTCAGTGATCTGCTCTAATACTAATTAAAAAACTGAAGGAGTATAGTAATTTCGTAAGCTTTCAGATTTTGTCGTAGTCTTTTCTAGCATAATCAAAAATTAGAAAAATTAAACGCACAAATATAAATCGACACCGATATTTGTTAATGCAGTTTGACCTACCTTGCTTACATCTGCGGAGCCCTTACCCAGCTTTATTCTTTTACTAATGACAATAGTTTTATACAAGGATTTACTGAGTCAGCCACTCAGCCTTTGACACTATTCTTCGTCCTCATAACCCCTGAAAGAATTTTACGTCCGATAGAACGACCGCCTCATACTATCCTCAACAGAGAATTTTCTCAATCAATGTTTAATGAAAATGAAATAAAATAAACAACTCAAGTGATTAAACATAATTTAACATAAACGAAAACACTTGAGATCAAATGAAACTCCCCTAAATATGTCGCTTCATCAACGAAAGAATGGGAAGTTGTTAACCAAGAAATCTGCTATGAATCTTTGATATAGTCACTACTGAAGTTTTTCATACCAAAGCAACAACAAAAACAATAGTTACAAAGTCATAAAAACTTCTAAAATTTTCGCACACCAATACCAAAAACGGTAACCTTATATGATACCTTGCTAGAAAAATTTAGCAATGCCTAGAAAAACCAACTACCCAAATGCTCTCAATGGACGTTCAAAACAGAGGAAAATGCAGCTGCTAAAATCACCCAAAAATAACAATCACACAACCAGAAGAGAAGCTAACCACATCTAAAATTAATCCACAATTGAACCCAGCTGAAGTCACGCCCAAAAAGAAATTCATGGAGAAGTTCAAGGGTATAACAAGAATATATCAAACATGATAGATTAAACAAAAACAGGGCTTCACTGAAATCATGCAAAAGCCATACTAAGCGTAATAAGATGGATTATTCATGAACGTCAAGTTAGCCTAACAACCCTTCTATTCAATTGACAACTAGTGACAAGCAGCTCACGGTCATTAGTACATCCACAATTTAATCAACTAAAAGACAACACCCAGTCGTGAACCACTCATAAGAAACCCACACCAAACTGTGAACAATACACAAAGATACCTCACCTACACAATCAATCCACGCACATCCGACCTGTAGAGCACATAAAAATAAACCTCACTAACGTCATATGCAAGAGATCTTAACCAGATAGAATTCTAACTCCATACATTTGTCCAAGATAGCAGATATTTAAATTTCAACTTTTAGATCATATAGAAATCCAATCCCACCTTGATTTGGATTTTAAACTAATTATCAATAGTAGATATGTTTGTCCAATTATCCAATCCTTTGAACCCCAGTTAGATGTTTTGTCGACACTTAACCTGCTTCTGTTTCTTATTGAACCTGTTCCTAAAGAAATGTTAGGACATTTACTATCTCTTATTATTTTAAATTTTGGAAATTTTGATTATTGGATATTCAGATAATGATTAACAATATAAATCAACAAGTCTTACTTGAATTGGATTCTTGGATAAGTTTTGTTGCGCAAATAGAAGTTCATCTTAAATGAAGATTGGAGTGGATTACATTTCTTTTTGAGATATGGATAATGCAAGATGACGTGTGTGAAGGTGGAGTGAAGGTTTCCATGCCTTGAATTTTACTGCTGTAAGACTTTGTTGTTAATGGAAGATATTGATTTGGTGAGGTTCTTTATGATAAATTTTTATGTTGAAAGAAAGAGCAAAAAATGCGTTGTCTTTGATTTGAAGATTCTTCCCATTTTGAGGAAGGAATGTGTGTGACGTTGCCAAGTGTGAAGAAAATTGGGGACAGTTGAAGGTGCGTTGATGCAGTCATAGCCTAGCTCTAATCGTGGTGGACTTAGTGAAGTTCTTATTGGGCGTTTATTTGCTTTATCAAGCATGAGCTTATTCATGCTAAATATACATGTGAGTCACTTGGCTTGTGAGTCATTCTTAATCTGTATTTTGGTGCATTTTATCAATGGTGAATGGGTAACTCACATAGCTTTCATTGTTCAAAAAATTAGGGCATAGTTGGAGATATATTGTTGCGTGCTTGAACTTTCGTGTTTGAAAGACATTATTGTGGGCTAAAGGATAGTGTGTGTGAATTGGAAGTCTACTAATGATACTTGTGTGATTATTCAGTTGCTCATGGTTTCATGATTGTGTAGGAAATTATTCCTCATCTTTTTGTTAAGTGTCTTCTTAAGTGTTGAGTTGCTTGTTTAATCACTTAAGTGATTTATTCACTGTTCTTGTTTCAAAAGATTGTTGAGAAAGATACTCTGTTGAGGTTAACACGAGTCAGTCGTGTTATTGGGTGTGAATCACTTTCACGGATAGTGAGGACGAGTGGTAGTATCAAGGGTTAAGTGGAGTTGGCTTATTAAAGTCTTGCATAAAACTATCATTGTCCTTTGATAAAAGTATTAAGTTGGGTGAGGGACTCACAGATGTAGGCAAGGTGTGTCAAATTGCATGGGCAGATATTGGTATTTATTTATTTCATTTCATTTTAATCTTCTAGTTTCTGATTGTGCTATAAATGATTATCGTAATTCGATGCGAAACTAATACACTCTACGACTCTCTCATTTAGTATCAGAGCAAGGTCACCGAATCAAAACTTGATACAACAAGTTGGTGCAGATCAGCATTTCGCAAACATATTTATAAGAGAAAATGCATCGATTACCAAGCCACTGTTATTGGATGGTCCTAATTATCCTACATGGAAGGCACGTATGAGAGTTTTTATTCAGGCACAAAATCGGTTAAAGAACCATGGGATACTTTGCAGACTATATATAAGGGATCAAAATCTATGATAGCCTCAAAACTTCAGATGTTAGCTATAAGGTTCAAAGAACTGAAGATGGATGATAGTGAGACAACTGGAGTTTTCCATGAGAGATTACACGATATGGCACATCAAGCACATAAGCTTGGGAAGAAATACTTTAACCTAAAATTGGTAAAGAAGGCGCTAAGATCACTTTCTCTAAGATATATCTCGAAAATTGCAGCAATCGAGGAAGCTCATGAATTAATGACTTGTCTTTGGAGATAGTAATTGGGATTCTTACTAATTTCGAAATGAATTTGTTGAGGAGTAAATAAGAAAAGAGTAAAGGAATGACACTACAAGCTAAAACTGGAAAGGGAATAAATGATATAGAAGATGATTCTAACGAGAATGAGGATATAGTTTTGTTAATATGAAATTTTAGTAAGTGACTGAAAAGAGTGAAAAAGGGTAGACCTGAATTCAGGCAATAAGGTGGGAGTTCATCAAATAACAATTTCAAATAACTAGTAAAAACTCAAAAGGGTGAAATAAAAGGAATGAGAATTCAATGCCATGAGTATCAAGGCTTCGGACATGTGCAAGCGAAATGTGCTAATACCTTGAAGAAGAGAAAAAGGGAAATCTTTTACAAGTACTTAGAGCGAGAATGAATCCAAAAGTGCGTATGGTAGTAAAGAAGATATTATGAACAATACTATGTTAGTTTCTTTGTACAGGAAAAGTCCAGTTGTCTACTTAATAGTAACCAAGAAGAAAGTAATTGATGATGAAAAAGTGAGCAAATATGAAAATTTTGAGAAATTGCAGACAAATTAGCTCAAAGGTTGATCTTAGATTATGACAATGATGACAGTGGTTTAGATGATGAAAAGGAGAACATTTACAAAGATTATGAATTATTGTATGCAAAATGGGTGCAAATATGTAAAAGGAAAGAAAAGTTGAATGAAGAAAACTTATCCATGAAGAACATTATTCGTGACTTAAAGAAGAAACTGATGTTAATACTAGCTGAACTTGATGAAGCAAAACCAAAATTGGTTGGTATCGAAAAGGGATTGAGGATGTTAAATGATGGCACAGAGAAGTTAGAAAAATTATTGGAAATCGGTAAGATAAAAGGGGATCTTCAAGACATTAACTACAAAAGTGAATGTTCTAAGGTGAATGATGAGAAAAATAATGTGTCTAGATCTGTCCAAGAAGAAATTTGATAGAAAAATTGGAGATTTGTTCCTACGTGTCATTTTTGTAAAGTTATCGGACACATAAGACTAAGATGTTATAAGTTACTACAGATGTTATTTCAAAGAACCCAAAATTGAAGGAGCATTCATTCCTCACATAATTTCCAAAAGCAATCCATAATTCTGAAGCACACTTGGGTTAAAAAGAGTTAATTGCAAGCTCTCATAGCCCTTAAATCTATGAAGGTAACTTCACAGAATGGTTGGTATTTTGACAGTGGATATTCATGTCATATGATAGGAGAGAAGAGTTATTTATCTAATTATCAAAGCTATATGGATGGACATGTGACATTTGGAAATGGAAAGAAGGCATTGGTAGTTGGTAGAAGGGTGTTAAACATGGATGGATTGCCACATCTAAAAAACATACTCCATATTGATGGACTAAAAGCCAATTTGGTAAGTATAAGCCAACTTTGTGATGATGGTTTATTAGTTAAATTTACAAGTGATGAATGCAAAGTGATAACTGAGCAAGGAGAATGCATTGTGAGCTACAAACGATCAACAGACAATTGTTATATGATACAAGTCACCAATACCTGCAATTCAACCTCTCATGATAATAATATAGAGCTATGACATCAAAAGCTTAGATACATCAACTATAAGCTCCTTAGCAAGTTGAAGAAAATGGAAGCGGTGAAAGGTTTACCCTCAATGAACAAAGAAGACAAATAATTATTAGTGCATGTCAAATAGTTAAGCAAATTAGAGCGCCACATAAAATGGTCAGCTATGTTACTTCCTCATGTATACTTGAGTTAATTCATATGGATTTGGTTGGTCCAACACAAGATGATAGCATTGGTGGGATGAGATACTTTCTAATGGGTGTTGATGATTGCTCTAGATACACTTGGGTATCATTTTTTAGAGAAGAATCATATGCTTTCAAGGCCTTTAGAAGCCTATGGGTGCAGGTTATGAATCTAAAAAATATGGCAGTGTTGAGAATTCAGTCAGATCATGTAAGGGAATTTGAGAATGTAAGCTTCAATGAGTTTTGTGATGAATATGACATCATTCAAGAATTTTCAGCACCAAAAACTCCATAGCAAAATGGAGTTACCGAGAAGAAAAATAGAATTCTTTAAGAAATGGCCAGATCTATGTTGGATGGTAGAAAGTTGCCTATGTGATTTTGGGCTGGCAGTCAACACAACATGCTAAATATAGAACATAGTTTATCTTAGAAACATCTTGAACAAGAGATCTTATGAACTTTTGAAAGGAAAGAAACTAGAAGGGAGCTACTTTCATATGTTTGGCAGTAGATGCTACGTTCTTAGAGATTGGGAACAACTCAAAAATTTTGATAACAAAAGGGATGAAGGGATCTTTATTGGTTATTCAACTCATAACGAAGCATATCTAGTGTTTAATCAAAGAACCAAGAAAATTGTATGTTATAGGAGAAGAAGAAAACATGCAAAACCGGTCTTGTGAACTAGTTCAAACAAACAATGATACTACAACAAAAAATTACCCAGATCTGCAGTTAGTTGCTATTTCGGAAGTAATTGCCCAAATTGAAGAATTGACAATTACTTTAAATGAGGGATCTTCCAAGACGTTTAATGCGAAAATAGTCCTATTAAATAGTCAAATTTTAAGAGAAACTAATCTAAACTAGAATCCATCACGAATCAGAAGAAGTTGTCCAATAGAAAATGTCATTGGTGATGTCAGTGAAAGAAGAAAAATAAAAAAAGAAAAAGAGTTAATTACCGAGAACTTACAAGATATTTATGCTACACCTCTTCAGTTGAGCCTAAAAATATTAAATAAGCTCTACAAGGTGATTCTAGACAGTAGCTATGCAAGAAGAATTGACTCAATTTGCATGGAATGATGTATGGGAATTGGCCAAGACCATCGAATATGAATGTAATTGGAACGAAATGGGTATTTTGTAATAAAATAGATGAAAAGGGCAACGTAACTAGAAATAAAGCAAGGTTAGTGACTTAAGGATATTCTTATATTGAAGGAATAGACTTTGAAAAAACCTTTACACTAGTAGCACGACTTAAGTCTGTTAGACTGTTGTTGGGTATAGCATGTGTGAAGGGCTTCAAGATTTATCAGATGAATGTGAAGAGTGCTTTTAAAATGGGTTTATACAGGAAGAAGTATATGTTGAACAACCAAAAGGATTTATTGATTCAATTCATGCATATCAAGTGTTTAAGTTGAAGAAAGCACTTTACAGTCTTAAACAAGCGCCAAGGGCTTGGTATGAAAGACTCTCACAATATCTCATAAAGAAAATTAGATCTGAATGGATGATTGATCAAATTTATATTGATGATATTGTCTTTGGCTCCACTCGCTCTAAGATGGTAGATGATTTTGTTGAGTTAATGATGCATGAATTTGAGATGAGTATGGTCAGCAAGTTAAACTTCTTGGGTTTGCAAATTAAACAAGTAAAAGATGGCATCTTTATATCTCAAACCAAATATGCAAAGAACTAAATAAAAAAGTTCAGACTTGAGAATGCTAGACATTTGAGAACACCTATGAGTGTTCCTATAAAGTTAAGTAAAGATGAGAATGGGAAAAGTGTTGATGTTAGACTTTATCGGAGCATTATTGGGAGCCTATTGTATTTAACAAAAAGTAGACCAGATGTATTTTGTAACATCGAAGTATGTGCTTGCTACCAAGTCAATCCAAAAGATAAGCACTTGATAACAGTAAAGAGGATTATCAGGTACATAAGAGATACATCTGAATTTGGAATTTGGTATACATGTGACTTTACACCCTACCTAGGTGAGTATAGTGATGCAGATTGGGCTAGAAATCTAGATGAAGAAAAAGCATTTCATGAGGTTGTTTCTTCTTTGGTAACAATCTGATTTTCTGGTATAGTAAAAAGTAAAATTCAATTTCATTATCAACTGCAGAAGTAGAATATACTACTACAGGAAGTTGTTGTTCGAACTTCTTTGAATGAAACAGATGTTGGAAGGTTGTGGAATTGATCAGGATGTATTCAAAATCTTATGTTATAACAAGAGTGTTATAGATATCTCGAAGAATTTGGTTCAGCATTCACAGATAAAGCACATTGACTTGAAGTATAATTTTATTCAAGAGCTTGTAGAGAACAAAGTAGCCACCCTCTTATATGTGTCTATAGGAAAAGCAACTGGCGGATATCTTCGAGAAACCTCTTGATATAGTCAGGTTTGAAATTCTTTTAGGGGCTTTGGGACTTTGTGTTTTACATTATTGATGTATTTTTCTTTCTTTAAAAAATAAAAAGTAAAAAAATACAAACGTTGCATTTTCATCTAGAGGGATTAAAATCCCTAAGTCCTATTCCTGCCACTGCCTGTACCTCTCATCCCCTTCTTATCTCTGTCAACCTTTAAGCTCCCAAGCACCCACGTGATTGCATTGAAGACTTCTTCATTATGGAATTAGCATCTATGTGGGATTCTCGAGACTCCATTGAAGACTCATCTCTTTTCAACCATGTGGGTTCCAACTCTACAACTTGGACTTATCTCTACGGTAATGCTCTTTTTCATTCAATGGTTGTGTCATTGGTTGATTTTTTTGGGGTCTCTGTTGTTCTGTAACAAAATGGGCAAGAACAAAGACAAATCTCTCTCCTCAGGTGTGGAAAAATCGATTGTTGCTCCCACACATCGGTCCAACTACTTGTTGCTAATCTTGACACCCGGGAGGAAAGTTTCTGGGCCTAGGTTGTCCTCAACTGCTCCCATTGAAATTCCTAACACCACCTCGGTTCACGATTATCCACCAAAAAGTGATGACTCCATATGGGTGTTGCATTCAATGATCAAAGACTCGTCATTTGATTCTGACGAGGTTCCTACTGTTGCTGCTCCACTAACTGTTCCTCCTTTAGTCCCAAAAAAATGAATGAAACAACAACCTGGGAAAATAGTCTGACCAGCTTGGCAAGTTATATTTGCTCGGTTGACAGTATAAACTACAATTTCATTCAAATTCTATTCACCTGAAGCTAAGCAAAAATGAGAGACATTCACTGACATCGGATTAGTAATGGATCACCCTGTTAACTTAAATGAATTTTAGTAATACCAATTGGATACTTTACTATATAAGAGAACATTACTACAAGCTGCATTACTTCCTAAACATTATGATATTGAATTGGTAAAAGAATTCTATTGCGATCTACCTAATGATTTATTATCTGATACTGCTGTGAGTTATAAATTGGTATATGTCTGGGGCAGGGCAATACAATTTGATGCAAACAGATTGAATATCATCATGAGGTTTGATAATCTAATTGCAGATCAGATTTATTATGATAACTGGACCATTTCTAATGATCAAATAGCTAATGTGTTAATCAGAGGAAAATTATCTATTTGGCCATCTAGTTCAGGGCTACACTGATCCATGTTGACTCCAAAGTACTTTATGCTTTTTAAGTTGGTTGTAGCTAACTAGATGTGTAGTACATATGTTGTCTCTATTTATCTAGCACAGGCTAAACTGCTCTATGTCATTAGTACTGGGGTGAACTTCAATTTGGGGCGACTAGTAATTGAAGCTATGTTAGCTATTGAAGGCAAGTCACATTCTCTACTTTACTTTCCTTGCTTAATTTCTCATTTTTTATGTACAAATGGTATTCCTTGGTTGGATACAAGCCCACTTGAACCAGTCACCCTAATGAACATATTGGCTCAAATTTTCAAGCAACCATGGGTTGTCGGTTTGCCATACACTACATCTGGTCCTTCAGATGCCTCGAGGACCTCCTCTGTCAATCCTCATGCAGCTTTATTCATTGAAATTGAGAGGATTGAAGGTATTTTTCAAGTGTTTCTTGAAGCACTTCGCCAGCTGAAGCAATGGGTTCTTCGGTCCTTTGATGCTCCTTGATTTTTCTCTTTGGCATCCTTTGTCCAAAAGGGACTTGACTTTAGGATTGTACTTGGCTATTTTGAACTACTTGTGAATGTTGGTTATTTTTATCTATGTGGACCTTGGATTGAGGGGGAAGAATTGTAACTTCAATACTTTTATATATTCAATTATGTGATTTAAAGGAAGTTTCTGTTTATGACAAAAATGCCAAAAAGAGAGAGATTGTTAGTGATAAAACCGAAGGGGGTAGTAGTTTCACTCTCCAATTTTACTGTGGACGTCTCTAGCACAAGCAAAAACAAAAGCAATAAAAAACAAAAGCAATAAAAAAACAAAATAATAAAAAGCACCAAAAATTTGGTAATGCAGTTCGACATACTTTGCTTACGTTTATGGGGCCCTTACCTAGCTTAATGCTATTACCGAAGTACAATAGATTTATCTAAGGGTTTTCTGAGCAGAGACCACTTAACCCTTGACACTATCTCTTAGCCTCACTTCCTGTAAAAGAATTTCACACCCAATAGTACGACTGCCTCGTACTAACCTCAACAAAGAATTTTTCTAATCAACTTTTAATCGAAGACAATTAAACAAACAACTCAAGTAATTAATCAACTAAGAACAAAACAATAATACATTTGAGATAAAAGAGGAACAAATTTTTCAAAGGTTCAACTCCATTGAAATAAATCTAGAAGTCATCACAACAACAATGGGTTGATTCACATAAACACCAACGTGAAGCCAAAGCTGCACTAATAACACTTTCATCAACCAAAATATACGTAGCCTATAAGGAAATCAATTAATAATCATTGCTGCCTAAGATGGAGTTAATTAACAACGTTAAATCAACACCAAAGAAAAATTTCAACACCAACAATACAGCTAAGTGACGTAATTGGCTAGAAAAGATTGCAACAGATTTGCTATCCCTTAACCCAAAAATCAGCACTAATGCAGTCCAAGGAGAGATGACCTATCAATATGTGTTGTGTGAATCAATAAGGACCCATTCAACTTAAAAATCCCAAAGCTGAAAGCTCCCAGCTTAAATTCCAAGCAATCGTGCAGCCATCCAAAGATATGAAAAATGCTAGAGTCCCACACTAACTCCCAAAAGATAAAAACACAACTAGAGACACACATGTACACCTTAAAGATAAAAATGCAACTAGAGACATAAACGTACACCCCCTTCCAATTTCACACTCTGCACTTCTGCCACTAATGTGTGTTACGTAATTCACTTAAAATAAGATAAAGTTATATCACACTTAAACCATTATCCCAAAAATCCATCATACTTCTTGTCAAGATACACATTAACTAAGGATAGGACTCCATCACAACTAAAAAATTATCACCAATAGCTTTTTAAATCCAAGTCATTATTCGATTAATATCTTATATCTCCAATTAATAAATAAGATGCCAAAACTAAATAGAAAGATATATACAATATATCTTAACAACCCCCCTTTATGGCATTGTTTGTCACATAGTCAAAACTCTCCCTAAAGGACATAACTGGACATATAACTATCAAATGCACAAATCTATTCTCCCCCTTGGGACAAAAAGATGACAAAAAGCTTGACGAATAGTCACGCATATAGTTTGAAATCTCCCCTTGAATGGAACATTCACCATAAACAATCTGATGTATCTCCCTTGGGACAAAACATTGTCAAAACTAATAATGCCTTCAACACAAATAATCTCAGTGAATAAAGAAACATAAAAATCAGTGGTAGCTTAAACAGAAGAATTATAAACATGCCAAGATGACAATTTACCACAAGTCAATACACATGCCAACATATCATTACTTCAATTCTATCTTCATAAAACTGATCAAATTCATAAACCCCAACAAATAAAAATGACTGTTGGTAGTGTAGTGTGAGAGAGAGATACTCGAGAGAGTGACCCATATTTATGAGAGAGTTAAAGAGTCTTTGGTGGAACCAAATAAAAGCCATAATGCAAGACAATGGCAATATAAAAACTAAAGAACAAAAAAATCTTTTTTTTTACGTTTCATCTTTTTAAAACAACACAAAAAATACTTCAAAAATGTTAAGCACATAGTCTCTGTGCCTCTTGAAAAATTCAAACCTGACCTTATTTCACGTCATACTATCTTTGTCATCGATTTCTTCTTCTGAAGTAACTAATTTATTCTCTATCTGAACAGTTTCTTCACAAGCAGTAACTAATTGTGAATATAGACAATTTCTTGTTTTTCCTTCACAATGTCTTTGTGCCTGTAATTGAACCTTTTTTAATCCAAGTGTGTTTTTGTACCATGGGTTGCTGCTGGAAATTTAATAGAGAGTGTTTAGATTTTCAGTTTTGACCCCTTTGAAACATCATTTGTAACAACTTGTAACATTTTGGTCTTATGTGCCTAATTACTACACAAAAGTGACATATAGGTATGAACCTCCGATTCTCTTTGAGATAAACAACTCCTTACCATATCCTCAACCAGAAACTCACTCAAATTCTCAAAACAACTTACCAAACATGTTAAGTACCCAACTTGGATCTTCACAGACCAAAAACCAACCAAAGAAAACCATAACCGAAGAGAGTGTATTTGTAGCAGAAGTTTGTCAAGTCTTGGAAACAAATTTTGTAGATAATGGTTGTGTACCTGAAGCGAAAAATGAGAAGAAAAGTGAGTGGCTGGTAGATAGTGGTTGCTCGAACCACATGACAAAGAAGAAGGAGGCATTTGTAGAGAAGAACAATAGAGTTAATGCTATGGTTAAAATAGGAAATAGAGAGATCTTACTTGTTACATGGAAAGGGGCAGTGAAGTTAGGAACCAAAATCTGGAAACACAATACTTGATGAAGTTTACTACATACCCGAGCTTGATAAAAACCTAATAAGTGTTGGCCAGCTTTTGGAGAAGAAGTACAAAGTTCATTTTGAAGAAGGAATGTGTCAGATTTTCAATGCAGAGGGTGAGTTGATATATAATATCCCAATGGTGAATAGAGTCTTCAAAATAAAGATGGTAGAAATGGAAGGAGCCTTTGTTGCAATACTAGTGACTGAATTAACACAATTGTAGCACAATGGATATGGACATGCAAGCCTTGATTATATAATTGAAATACAGAAAAAGGAGTTAGTTGTGGGGTTACCTCAGCTGAGCAACAAGATGAAGAGTGTATGTGAACCATGTGCCAAAGGGAAGAGTCATGTCTTACCCTTTTCAACAAGTGACTGGACAGCCACAGAGAGGCTACAATTGGTGCACATAGATGTTTGTGGACCTATGGACACACCATCAGCTGGAGGTATTATATTGAGTTTGTTGATGATGCATCGAGATATTCATGGATTTACTTTATGAAAAGCAAAGATCAAGTATTTGGGTTGTTTAAAGTATGGAGGGCTGTGGAAATAAGGTAAGATGTTTGAGAAGTGATAGAGGAGGAGAATATGTTTCGAATGAAATGAAGAAATACTTTGAAATGGAAGGGATATTTCATCAATTTTCTATAGTGTACTCACCACAGTAAAATGGAGTTTCAGAAAGAAAGAATAGGATCATAGTGGAGATGGCTAGATCAATGGTGTTTGGGATGAGAGTACCAAGGAAATTCTGGCCTAAAGCATGCTTTACAGCAGTGTATTTGCAAAACAGATTGAAGACCAGGTCATTGAAGGCAAAAACTCCATTTAAAGTCTGGTTTGGGATGAAGCTGAAGGTGCAACACTTAGGGGTATTTGGATGCTTAGCCTATATGCATATTCCTGAAGCTAAAAGAACTAAGTTTGTAACATCCCGTTACTAATGTGAAGGGCATATTGGTAATTTGTATGGGTTAGGATTGAGTGCTTGCATAATTTGAAATTTGCACATGCATATAGCCTCTATAATTACTGATAACTGATTAGTGTTGCACTAGCATATGTATGTACATACATGTATGACATATTCCCGGTTTGATAGCGTAAATTGAAAAATTAGGTAATAATTGTGTGGATTAGAGTTGGATTATAGAATTGGAGTAAAAATTGAATTTTTGGGAGTTGAAAATTGAAATTGGAGTGTAGGAAC
>JANZLD010000002.1:2657484-2682837 GCA_026413575.1 Erythroxylum carthagenense | reverse complement strand
ATACAACACAGAGGATGAATGGGTCCCCTCTTTGCGTCGTTGTCTGCCCAGCCCACGTTGCGTGTGCCTGCGTCTGTGGGTCATTTCTCCTAATGTTGCGCACATTTCCTGGTGGTGCATTATCTCCTGATGTGTTTCTCCCTAACCTGGTGCATCCCTCCTACATGGTTTGTGCTCTCCTGGTGGTGGGTCTCTCCTCACTGTGTTGTGCATGTGTTGCGTCTGGTGGGTCAGCCTCCACTCCTGCATTTCGGCAAGGTACTTCCTCTCATGCGTCACTGTAGCTCTCCCTTGTGAAATTAAAACCTCCAAATTAAAACCTAGCTCATCCGTAGTTGCCCTCTGCATTTTGTTCTTTTCTTCCTTGCACTTTGGACTGCTCCCTGGTGCATCACTATGTGTTGAATTTTTCTCCTTATATTGTCGTTTCACCTATCTCAAGCTGCTGCCTAATCTGTGCATTCCCAACAAAATTTTAGTTGTCTTTTTCAACCAAAGTCCTATTCATTGTCATTTTTTATTTACAAATTAAACAGAAACCACTATAAATGCAGATTCAGAGAAACTAAACAATTTAGCAAATAAAATATGTATAAAACCTAATGATTGTATGCAGAAACTAAAGGAAAAATGTCACTCATTCAAATAAGAAAATGCATTCAACAATTACCAAGTCACCAGAAAGGTATTCACCATCCTTGCATTATTTCTTATTGACTGATGGAGGGGAACCAGAATCCTTTGATGAGGCTTTGCAGGTGAAGGATTCAATCAAGTGGGAGCAAGCCATGGATGATAAGATATGGTCATTTGAGAATAATGATACTTGGGAGTTAACTTAGTTGCCTGCAGGGAAGAAAACTCTGTTGAACAAGTAGGTCTACAGGATCAAGAATGAAACTAATGGTACAGTTAGGTTCAAGGCTTGATTGGTGGTTAAGGGAAATTCAAAAAGGAAACGTATTGACTACACTGAAATATTCTCTCCTGTTGTGAAGCTAACTACAATCAGAATTTTACTGAGTATTGTTGTAGTAGAGGACTTGCACCTAGAGCATATGGATGTAAAATCATCATTTTTACATAGAGATCTAGAGGAAGAAATCAACATGTAGCAACCTGAGAGATATGAGGTCCCTGGTAAGGAACACATGGTGTGTAAGCTCAAGAGGAGCTTGTATGGATTGAAACTGACTCCAAGATAGTGGTACAAGAAGTTTGACTCTTTCATGTTCAAAAACGGTTTTCACATGAGTGAAATGGATCAGTGTTGTTACATCAAGAAGTTTACTGACTCCTTTATTATTTTACTCTTGTATGTGGATGATATGTTGATTGCAGGTTCAAGTATGGAGGAAATAAATAATCTTAAAGGGAGACTGTCATCAGAGTTTGAGATGAAAGATTTGGGTGCAGCAAAATAGATTCTAGGGATGAAGATTTCCTGAGACCGATCTGCTAGAATTCTAAATCTGTCCCAGGAGCAATACATTGAGAAGGTGTTGTCCAGGTTAAAAGTTGATGATGCTAAGCCCAGGAGCACACCTTTGGCTAACCATCTCAAATTGTCAAAGGAGCAATCACCCAAGACAGCTGAGGAACGTGAGCATATGGCAAAAGTGCCTTATGCTTCTGCTATTGGGAGTTTTATGTATATTATGGTCTATACTAAGCCTAATATAGCATATGCAGTGGGAGCTATGAGCAGATATATGTCAGATCTAGGGAAAGAGCATTGGGAAGTTGTGAAGCGGCAACTGAGATACTTGAAAAGAACAGTTAACACCTCACTTTGTTATGGGAATGGCAAGGTAGTACTAAAGGGTTTTGATGATGCTGATCTTAGTGGAGACGTGGATTCAAGCAATAGTACATCCAGGTATGTCTACACTATAGATGGGACAGTAGTGAGCTGGATGTCTAAAGAGGCTAAATATGTTGCAATAGCTAAAACTGATAAGGAGATGATATGGTTTACTGATTATTTGGAAGAGTTGGGCAAGAAGCAACATGACAAGGTTCTCTTCACTGATAGTCAGAGTGTCGTACAACTGATGAAGAATAATGTATCATTTTAGAACTAAGCACATCCGACGTAGGTACCATTTCACTCGCAGTATGGTGGAAGAAGGTGAGATGTGTTTGAAGAAGATTGATGGTGCTAAGAATCAAGCAGACATGTTGACTAAAGTTGTTGATGCTGAGAAACTGGGGCTATGCAAGGCCTGAGTAGATCTTCTACCATAGCGCGGGAGATGTTGCGGCTAGGTGAGTTTGTTGGATACATTGACATAGAGAATGAAGATGATTGGGTTGACTGGATCAGTCTTCAAGTGGAAAAATTGATGAGATATGGAGCCTGATAATATATTTAGATGGCAGTTATGTCTTTTGTATTCTCCTGGGCATATAAATATGTTCTATTCTCCTAGTGTATCGATGTCGAAAAACATTCATAGTGAAATAAAACCCTAGCTGCCTGTGGACTACGTAGCCAAAAATATTGGTGAACCACGTTAATCTGTGTGTATTTGTTATTTCCACACATGTTCTTTGATTAATGTGATTGATCGTTCATAACGTGCTTGTGGATAGAGTCATCAACTTTATCAGATCTTGTTTGTATGCTAAACATATGTAAGAATCTCTGGATATGAAGGGATTGCGGGGCTTGTAATTTTTATATTTTCATAATAAGCCTTATGCTCTATTTTTTGGCTTCTTCCTATAGCTTAGACAATTAGGCTTAGTTCCCTTTACAAGACTAGGCGTTTAGCCTTGAACTCATTGTAGTATTGATCTAGTTTCTTCTATAAATTCTTCATTCATTTTTCAAAAAAAGATTGTCCTTAAAATAAAATATTAATTAATAGTTAATTTTACTTCAATGTTTGACATTATGCAAAACTTTCTTCATCGACATTGGACTCTAACGAAGTAGGTTCGTGTGATTAATTTATCTATACATACCTGTGCGACATTAATCGACATTATAACTACGCAATCCTTTCCTCTAATTTCAATATTAATGCTGTGTGGTTATAGAAAAAAGGTCAACAGTTTCAATCGTAAAGAGAACTTTTTAGATCTTAAATTTGCTTTGAATAGAAGTTAACCCTTTATTTTCAATTGTCAAAACTAGTTTTTTTATATATATTTAAGTAAATTTAAAAAATTATTTAATCTTTAAAATTTTCAATTTGTTTAACTTTTAATTTTTCAAAAAATTTATTCTTTTAAATTTCACTTAAAAAATAACAACGAAACATACATAATATAAACATCAGAGATAACTGATTAAATGTCACTACTATAAAACATAACTCAATATCTAAATCTGATCTGAATAATTACATTCAATATAAATTAATAATTTAATATAATTATAATAAATTATTAGCTTTAGTCTAGTTTAATTAGTTCAATTCAAGTTTAAGAAAGAGAGTTGAATCATCATATAAATAATATTTAATTAATTCACGTCTAATGTTTATATCACGTATATTTCATCCTTTTTAATTTAAAGTTTAAAAGAGGAGATTTTTTTAAAAAAATTGAAAATTCAAAAGAAATTTTTTAACAATTTTAAAGTTTGAAAACTTTTTCTAAGATTGATTTATACTTTTTACAACAAAATTTAAAACCAGACTTCCAAAATGTTGGTAGGATTGGTAAAGAGGTAGTGAGGAAGTAGAAGTTTTAAGGTACGCCAATAAGATGCAAGATATGTAAAACATCATGAGCAAAACAAAAACAGGACAAAAGAGAGTATACGGTGGTCGATTTTTACGAGAAAAAGACTTAGAATTTTGAACCTAAGTGTCATGTTTCTTTACGTGTCCTTCCTCAGAAGTACCATCCACTTGGGATTGGGAGGAGCTAACAAGAGAAGGAAGAACGTGAAAGCACTTTGGTAGTTCAAGCTTTACTTGTATTCTTTGGTTTCATGAAGAATGGCTGATGCTATATGCATTTTCAACAAGGTTTGGAGATCTTGGCTATGGAACTTGCCTTTCTCTGAAGCAAAAGTTGTGGTTCTTTTCCTATTACTTTGTTCCTTCTCTTTTTATTTCCTGAACTTAATGATTACATGACAGGTTTACAGGTTATTTTGTAGTTTTTGTCAAGTTTCTTGACTTGGTACAAGTGTAGCGATAATGCTGCGATCTGATACTTTCTAGTGAGCTTAGGTTCTGACCATTTCAGTCGCCTTGTTTTTCTCAAAATGATCCAACAGAATAAAGCACAAGACCCCATCACTTTATCTCTTCTATGTTTTTTTTTCCTTTTTCATGGAGAAATATAGATGGAACCCACAGTATGATTCTGAAACTCCATCGTCTTTAACTAGTATGTTCATGTTGTTGTCCCATTATAGTTTCGTATTCTTGTCTAACAGGATTAACTTTCAAATTCCAGGAATCATTGAGGGCTCCTAAAAAATCTCCATTGTTGCCTAGATTGGTGTTCGTAACTTTTGCTATGATCTGTGGAGTTTATATTTGCTCCATATGTATAAAGCAAATAAGCACCCAAGGAACTGCCAAATTCCTGAACATCAGAATATTCCAGGAGCCGTGTAACACTTCAGGTATTGAACAATGGGAACTTCCCTACGTGCATTATCCGAAACCTGAAACATTTGACAGGTAACCTGATAAGAAATTAAGTTTCAGCATGCTGTCTCGGTTTCAGATTTATGTTAGTTGATTATAATGACTATGACGCACTTGTAGGGAAGAGTGTGCCTGCAATCCTGTCCGATACTTTGCAATCCTGTCAATGCAAAGATCAGGAAGTGGATGGTTCGAGACATTGTTAAATAGTCACATTAATGTCAGCTCAAATGGTGAAATTTTCGGATCCAAAGAGAGAAGAGCCAATATTTCTGCAATTGTGAAAGTACTGGACAAAGTTTACAATCTCGACTGGTTCAGTAGTGCTTCAAAGAATGAGTGTAATGCTGCAGTTGGATTCAAATGGATGCTCAACCAGGTGATTCACTCAATAATTCTACACAAATCGTAGACCATTATCTTGCAGTTCCTCTGGAATTAACAGTTCCTCGATCAGATTAACGTGAACTTCCGATCCAATTGACCTGCAGCAGAATCAACCAAGGCAGCTTTTCTTGGTCTCACTTCTGAGTTGAATCTTGTCCATGATGATTTGCTATTACCATTTTTTTGTAGGGAGTATTGGAACATCACAAGGGCATAGTAGATTATTTCAACGAGAATGGAGTTCATGCAATATTTCTGTTCAGAAGGAACTTGCTTCGAAGAATGGTGTCTGTGATGGCAAATTCATACGACAAAAGTAAGAGGTTACTGAACGGAACACACAAGTCCCATGTTCACTCCTCAGAGGAGGTGCGCCATCTCTTCTTATCACACTCCCATGCGCCTTGTTAAAAAGCACCTGTCTCTAAGCTGATACATTATTTGCAGGCAAAGGTTCTTGCAACGTACAAGCCGACAATAAATACCACAACCCTACTAGCCGAACTGAAGCATGTAGATGACAGAGCGATTAGGGCCATAAATTACTTCAAGACCACACGACACATTGTAGTTTATTACGAGGATGTCGTGGGAAACAACACCGTAAGGCTTAGGCTACTATGTTTTGTCTGTTGTTCAACTTTACCATCATCAAAACCTTTGATCTTCTTCATAGTTTCTAATGGCTGAAAACTTTGTGGCGTTTCAGAAGCTAAAAGAAGTGCAGGACTTCCTTAGGTTGCCATACAGAGAGCTTACGAGTCGTCAGGTTAAGATCCACACATCTCCTTTATCAGAACATATCGATAACTGGGATGAAATCGAACAAGTACTTAAAGGAACATCCTACGAAAGCTTTCTTCAATCGGATTATCAGATGTAGTGTCATTTTGGGCTGTAGCGGTTAGGAAGTTTGTAAATAACAGCTTTTGAATCAGTTACTTGATCTGTTGGTTGTTCCCATAAGGATTATTTCAAGAGCTTTAATTAAATTCCAAGCCTTTTTTCATGTGGATAGGAAAAGAGTATTCGAAGTGTCTCCTATATATATATATATATGTATATATATATATATATTGGTGTTAACATCAAATAATTTTATTTACTCTTATTTTTGCTATAAACAATCTGGTAACAGATCAATGAATTGATTAGAATCCGAATAATATTATACAAAATGGTTCATTTAGAACCAATCGGAAGGGAAATTATCTATTTTCCTTCTGCATTTTCCCTCGTCTCCCTTCAGAGACCGACCTGAAAGCCATCAGGAAACCATTCTAAAAAATGAATTTCATTTCCTGAATCTACTTTCTCTTCCCTTTTGATTTACTCTTTCCTGTCCCTACATACTCTGTATAATTCCCACATAGCCATACGACATATCTAAGACCAATTTAAGCAGCAAGATCAGCTAATGACTCTCAACCATTGCCTGGTCCCACTTCTGATTTCTCTGTTTGTTTAATAACAAACTGGTCAACTACCTTAACAGAATTCAGAGGGTCCTGTTGAGGAGAAGCTGCTCTCCATTTGCTAGGAAACCTTCTCTGGTGGCTCATCTGCTGCGGTAGCTTTGGCTCCGCCTCCCAAAGTGAATCCAGTTTCCAGCTCTTTGGTACCTGTTTGCTGAATTGAATTAGAAACATGCGGACAAAAGTTACAGGGAACAATTCTAGGTATGTATATCGACTACCACTAACAACTAATCTCATATGATTGGTAAAACATCATATAGTACGTAGTTGAGATGTTCATGAACATATAAAGTACAAACTGAAAATAACTTCGTCAAAACTTTCGTGGAGAAAATAAATCAAGGCCGGCTTGTTCATATACATGTATCACCAGCTTGTTCATATACATGCATCACCTGGTCATGCACATCATAGCACTTAAGGACAAAATAAAATGTTAAATGAGAAGCAATAATTTGTAAGATCCTAATATGTTAACCTATCTAAAACAGCCTCTCTACTAGTTAAAAGTACGGCTGCATATTACTGGACCAACCCAGGACCCGCGTGCAGCGAGACTGGACCAACCCAGGACCCACATGTCAGCGGGACTTTCACTGGATTATTATTGTTGTACTAAACCTAAATTGGCCACCATTATTGTAATTCCAGTCCTAGGCATAAACAACCACAAAACCTGCAGCTTTTAACTCAGCATCTAGAGCAATTATAAGCATAAAACCATCCTCTAATATGGGCAAACAATCACCCAAGTATTTTAGTTCAGAATAGTGGACCCATAACTATAAAAAAATTACTGTAAATAATAGCCAGCAACAAGTACTTACTTTATCTACTGCAAGTGTGAACACTTCAAGATCCCCATCCTTATTGATGTGAAATCGCGTAAATGCTTTGTAATTAGCAATCCGAAGGGAGGAGAAGGCCTCATCAAAGTGTAAATGAAGCCAATTAATGCCAATGTAGAGATAACTTCCAAAAATCAGTGAAACGACTGGAGTCGAGAAAACCCAGTAGTAGAGAAACACAGAAGCATAATAAATTATAGCGCCCCCTCGTGACAGTGATGCCAATCCCTTCTTGCAAATATTATTCCGTGTGACAGCCATGACCTGACAATGTCTCTGGTTAGTATATAACATTACTCGGGTGATAACACCATAATTAAGTTCCTACCTCAGGAACATCAAATGCAGACATGAGATACTTGATGCATGCTGGATAAAGGCCAAATGTCCACTTCTCTATGCGAGATCGAAGGCCAGTTGGATCTGGAAAGTGCTCACTTTCCACAGTTCGGTACCACTGGTATAATGTATGATAACCTGGAATAGATCATTAACCACTATCACATAATCAGTGATCAAACAACTAAATTTTGGACCACAAAGGAAGCATCACTTTTGAAGTGAGAACTATATTTCAGGTGAAAGATATGGTCTTAGATACTACCGATTCACTGAAGTATAAGATAGCATATACACCACATAAACAATTTTTATATCACATAATCAATACTAATAATAATCACCTTGTAGAGAACCCACATAGCAATCTCTCTCATCACAATCATGACAATTTTAGACAAACAACTGAACTAAAAATCCACTTGCTGAAAATTTGAATGTGAAATAAAAAACAGAAAATAAGAAAATACTTGCCTGAAGTTGCAAGCAGCTTATGCCTGATGCATGTTTCAACACCCACTTCCAAGAGCAGCATAAGAATCAGAGCTGCTGACAGATGTGAGAAAACATGAAGAATTCCAATTATTGCCCGTTTCCTTCGAGATATTTTGGATGGGACAAAAGTGATTGCAACACCTAGCAATAGCAGAGCACCTAACAAGGAGACATAAGACTGTCCCAGCACATATAGAAAAGAATTCCACACCGTGCCAAAGAAACTTCTCAAGTGGCCAGAAAATGAATCAGCTTGGAAGATGTGGTCGAGCTTACACTGGAAATGGAAGGAGAAATAAGTAAATTCATGTCTGTGTACCTTCCAACATCACATCCAAAGTTTTGGGAAGGTGCAAACGACACTTTATTTGACAATGAATAGAAAGCAACAATAGCATCACACCCAAAGTTTTAGGAAAGTGCAAACAAGTTCATAAATAAAATATCCAAATAGGACAGACAAATTCAGTTTCAGATTGCAGATCCAAATAATTTAGGCTGTTCATGCCTAAAGCTCATGTAACAAGCATGAAATATGGAAAGTGAAAAGAACTGAAGAGACTCACCTGTGGGAACAATGAGAAGCTTAATACAAAGTAAATAATGCCTCCAATAAAATCAAATTGCCAGTTCTTCTTTCGAAACTTCAAAATATTTCCTAGTGCAATCTGCATCAGATGAATGAAAAGCTAAAGAGTATAGAAATGGAAGTAACTACAAAGAAACACACCACAAAGAATAAAGATTGAAAATCATCATGCAAAAGTTACCCTGCTTGAATCTTCTAGAGAAGGATAAGCAGCCTTGGTCTCATAGGTGGTACCATGGAATCTTTTGAAATTACTAAATACATGGGTAGGATGTAAAAAAGCACCACCACAGCCATTTACGAGTAGATGTTGCACGTGAACTGGTCCATTAGATGGAACATATGAATGGCGCATGTAATGGTGCAAGTCTCCAGCCACTCGAAGCTTACACCTTCCTCTCAAATAATCACATATAAGGTGAGAGACATTCTTTCCAGAAACATCATTCCAGTACCAATCATGAAGCCAATTAGGTTCATGTGTAACGATGATGACAGAATCATTCTCGCCAACCTGAATCAAAGATAGGTAAATGAATATCTTGTCATTACTACAAACATAAGAATTAGATGTCACATAAGTTTGCCTACACATGGTCCAATAGCTAATTGAAGATGATTCTTATCATAACTGGTATAATATGATGTGTTGCAGAATGGATAATTTGTTCACCTTGGCATTTCAAATTTTGAAACTTGTAACAGCTAATATGAAGTACAGATGCATGAAAATAGAAAAGGCCAAACAAGTCGACATTGATCGCATCTCATTCTGTACATTAAGTCCCGAATCCACGAATATAGTCAAAAGAGAAAAAGAAGTACCTTCTGTTTTATTAATTCTGCAAAGAATTTGAACTGGTACACATCAATGTCATTATGAAGTGCTAAATCAAGACCAAAGACCCACCATCGTTTAGGGAGTTGCAAGGCAAAATAGCTCTTTTTCTGAGGGATGAGCCAACCACCCAACCAGCTCTTGTGACATATATACCTCATGAAAGTATGAAGCCCATCAAACCAATCTGCGAAGCCAAAAAATGACTAGCTGTGAAGCCATAAACTATCTTGAAGGTCTTTCCATCAGAAGAAACCATGGCCAAGTAAGGAAACACGTATCAGCAACAAGGTTAAAGAAATCACATCATTAAATGCACATTCAACACAAATCTTAAGACTCAGAACTCTTATTGGCCAGGAAAGAATTTTTCAAAAAAGAAATCCAACAGAAACAAACCATGGTTTCCAGGAATGACAAAACACTGAGGCCCATCATATTGCTTCAGTTCAGACACTCCACAGGGTAGCTCAGGCTTGTCAGCTGCTATATGCTCTGGCTTATAACATGGTGGGGGCTGTAGAGCATATTCAAAAGGACGAAAGAGGCGCTTCTCATATGTGAATGCTGATGGATTAGGATATCTACAACAGAACCATGATATGATTAACTAGAAAAGGCTTTGATTCAAGAGCACAAGATGAACAAAAATACTTTAAAACATACATAGATGTTCACAAACGATAAGCTTTTTAAAACCCTCTTCTGCTCCACTTAAAAGCCAACAAGTAAGATTTAGATCATTATTTATCAGTAAAACTGGGACTTAAACAAAGTATTGCTAAATGCAGAAACAAAATTTTAAAAGCATATGACAAAATTGCATATCTGAAGTTATCCTTTTATGTTCTAAAACCAAATATGACTTGTGACAACTAAATCCTTTGAAAGTAATGCCAAAAGCTTTGCCTACTGCTACAGGTATACAGGACCTTATGTGACTGAATAATTTTGGGGCAAAAACTGTTAGACAAGCAACAATATACAAATCTGATACAAACAGTCCCACAAAATCATTTATATGATGTATACTAGAAACATAACAAACTTACGCAAGGTCTCCTCCTATAAGAAGGAAGTTCCCACGCGGTAGAGAAAGCACAGAATCACCTCTTGTGATGCGAAGAGAAGGTTGTGCAAGTAGCCGCGCGACAGTATAAGATGGATTCCCTCCATCACCAGTATCAGCCATAAAGTCAAACCATATATCTTCCTTTTCACTAAAATGGTCATATAATGTATCTCCTTGAGCTCCATCTTGCACCTTGTTCATTGCTGCCTGATGAAACATAATGGAGAAGATAGATGGTGTCATCATACTGAACAGTATCCAAAAAGTAAGAAACCATAAGATAAGATGTATCAGACGGACCAAAGTTGAAATTCACCATTCATTTTAGTGTTAACATTATAAAGCAGAGCAGTTAAAAAAGCCATGATCAACGGTAATCTTATTTGATAATGGTCATTTTAGACATTTGAAGGAATAATTTGCTGTCAACCAACAGCTTTCCCTTCTAGTAGTGACAACCAAAACGAGGCCACTAACAAAAACTCAACTACAACAGAATTTACAGAGTCAATCTCTTTACTCAGCATATAAGCAATATGACCTACTGAAATTTACTTGTATGGAGATGCAGAACATATCTCAAGAAGTATAAAAGACAACATGACACATGAACTAATATCATATAGCAGTATCATTACCTGCATCATGCGCATGTCAAAACGACCAAGAAACACTGTAACTGATACCAAGAGGTCAAATACTGTCTTGAACAGATCAGCAGAAGTTCTGCAACAAATAAGCATTGTAAAGTAAGAATAGCTAAGTGAAAAGGACTCCCAGAGATGACGCACTGACAAAAACAAGTAAAACAAGGGAGCAAAGCAACAGATACCCTGAATACCATGGAACCATGTCCAGAAAGTCAGGCTTCATCTGCTTCTTCTTCAACTTCTCGTACTCCTGGACTGACAAAGGGTGAGTAAGAGCCCACCTGTATACTCCCAGGACAGAATGAATTAGGAGAGAAACTAAATGCAGTAAGAGTGGCACAAATAAGAATAGCATAAACTGAACAACATAACCAAATCACTTTTCCAATCATAACTCTAGCAGTGAAACAGGCAAAATGGATTGACACAATCATCCTTTACTTACCACCCCTCTCTTATTGATAAGATGGTGATAGATTGATGAAATCAAAATAAGAGATAAAAACAACCTTCCTATATGATCAAGGAAGAAGAGTTGGCAGCAGAATGAAAGAAATACCGATGAAACAATTTATATAAGTATTACAATCTCCAAATTAAAAAAAAAAAAAAAAAGCAGAGTACCAGAAATACAACAAGGTGAATCTCATGGAACCGGTTGTTATAAAAAAATTTCTTTTTGGAACAGTTAATGCCGAGTGTAAAAGGTAACACGCAAAAGATATGAATTGACACTTACCCAGTTGACCTTTCCACTACATAGTTGGCAATGTATAGGCCAATAAATGTTGCCCATAATGAATATATTGGAGAAATTTCATCAGACGCTGCACAGTCACTTCCTGTGCAGCCTAACTGCAAATAAGGTAAGAAAACATGAGAAGTTTGGAATGAAGAAAGACAACCACCTCAACATGTTTAGAGCATTGCTTAAAGTGATCAAAATTTTAGAGTTTGCAGCTTTACCTCCCCATAAATAACCCATTTGGACAAAAGGGGATAGTCACTCGCTGACCCAACTGGAGCAAACCAAGATAAGCAAACTTGGTCTTTTAACTCATTCATACGAAGAAATTTTGCCAGCCATGTATTTCCCTCCCCTTTCTTCCTAAAAGAAAACCAACCAGTACTTCTACTTCCGGGCAGCTTATGTCTTGTGATGGCACGGTTACCACAGCGGCTATAGAAAACACAGCAGGCTACACTGAGGACCTAATTCAAACACGGGACTCAAATCAAGAACAAGAATATGTAGCAGAGGCAAAACCTTGTAACAGGATATGCAGAAAGGACCACATGTTTTTGGAAAACTTACAGCACAATTCTGGAGAATGGTCAAGATCTCTGGTCTTTTTCCAGCAACACGAGAAACAAGACCAATGTACCACAGGCCATAAAAGATTATGTGGAAGACGAGAAGAAACAAAATTGATGAGACATAAATTGTCAAGAATAGGGACAAATTCATCCTCAAATCCACTCCCATGGACTGAAAACTAGGGAGATGATACACAGCAGCAAGTAAAATCCAAACAATGTACCTGCAGAACCACAAATGTGGAAGTAATTAACACCTCAATCAAGCTCAACACAAACAACTCAGTAGACAAGTATTAAAATTTTGATCAGGGGAGTAAAACACAAACTTACCAGCGACTGAAATTTGAGTAGCTGGGTTTGAAAGTCTTCCCTAGAAATGGTGAAGAAAAGAAATAAAAGAAACCAAGCAGGCAAGCATACATAGACCACCATTTAACGTTCTTGTCCAGCTTCTCTATAAGGGTATGCATGTTATCCGAAGAGATAAAGAACAGGCAACCAATAACCACAGCAATGATGGCATGGCGCGAATGCTCGTGAGGATAAGGACTTGTGTACGCCAAGATAGTCCTCACTCTCTCCATTTTGAGGCTATCTAACAAATCAGAACCCATATCTCAATCTTGCACAAGTTCACTCTCTCAAGGCAAGTGATTCAATAGTTCCAAGAATCCGCAAGCACCAATGACAAGTTGCAGGATTCTGAACGAATACAAAAATCAATCAAGACAAACGTAATCTGATTATTAATCACCTTCATTTCTCGTTATTCTCGTTAAAAAAAATAGAAATTATTTACCAGACACTCAACGTCAAAGAAGTGGTTAACTAGCAGAACGGACACTAGGGTTTAAACTTTTAAGTAAAGTCTCGAAACACGATGAACATAAGACACCAATCTCAGAAACAACCTTAAAATGCACAAACACAACCGAAACAAAGCACTCCTCCCAATTCCGACAAAAAACACAAAACACATCCGTGAGAGAGAGGAGCGAGGTACCTTACGTGAGAGAAATGAAGAGCGAAGGCTAGAAAGAGAAAGGAAAGCAAATGCGTGCATGTGATGAACTAAAAGAACACAAATGAGGAATACGGATATGCTATTATCTCAAACCAATTGACTCGGCATCTCGGATGTCTAAGAGAACATAACCATGGTATATTCTCTTTCTTTTTTTTTTTTCAATCACGAATTTTGCTTGCAGACCAAGCTGTTCTCTACATTTTCTTACTCTTCCTTAAAATAATATAAAAGGATTGAAAATTGACCCAAATCAAACTAATGCAATGAAACGACCCTTTGTATTCGTCTTCTTCTTGCGTTTTATACGTTGACTCTCTGTTGGATCGTGACATTTCCTGTGATTGATTGCGTTTAGAAAGTGGCATCTGTCCAAAACTTGCGTATCAAACATTCTCTTCCCCGCCCTCTTCACACTAATTAATGTCATCGGTCGGGCCGGATGTTATGCGATCCAAATATCTTTTTGGGCTTTGGTTGGACCGTTATGGTTGGGACTGTAATCCTGTTTAACAAATCTTATACTCTTGAAGCCCAACTTAAACCCAAAATTTGACCGAGTCGGTTGAATCTCGATTTCTTACTTACACACGAGTCTGCATTCTCCACGTGCAATATTACGGTTAATAAGATATATTGTCAACCCCTCATCAGATCTACGTGGCAAATGCTCCAGATCTCAATTTTGCCGCAACTTCTTTCTTTTTTTTTTTTTTACTCAATCGAACCGGTATTAGTTAAATCTTTAGATATAAGCAATAATATGTAAATTATATCAATTAGATACTTTTTATTAGATAAATTATGTAAGACAAATTCATTCCAAAAAAAAACGTAAATAAGAAAAATCAAATATATAATTTTTTAACTCTATACTCTTCACTCCGCTAACTCGACCACGTCTTAGGAGAAACTTTTTGTCACAACTTTACTATCATCATTTATGATTAGGAAGATTACGAGCTCCATAATATTATTTAATTTTGATTTAATTTATTGTTTACATGATTTATTTAAGATAAATAATTTTTAGAGTTTTGTGTTTATTAAATAAAGAAATAAAGTCTTAATTAAAGACTAATTAAGATTTCTATTTTTAGATGAATTCAAACTCCACTTAGATAATTATGTTCAGTTATGCTTGATGACTTACAAATAAATATTGACACTTTTAAAATGATTTAATTATTTAAATAAAATAATAATTATAGAGTTATATTAAATTTAGGGGTTTGGAATTGAACGTTCAAATAGTAACCTTAAAAAGTTCCCCTTTTCACGGCTCTAAGGATTTGTTCGGATAAGTTCTCATACTTCCCTTGTGTAAAACAAAACCGAGTGAGTGACCGTGCTGTTGTGACACGACGTCAGAAGAAGCGGTGGTGTCGTAATTTGTGGTTTTTGCTATTTCATGAAAACAATATATCAAAAAATCAAAACAGTGAAGGGTGTAAGTGTATAATAAGCAAAGAGGTGGCGGCGGACCAGGAACGGAGAAAAAACCAAAGTGGTATCACATGCATATCCCCTTTAACTTTTGTTTTCTATTTTACCACTAATCCAACGGACGCCATCGTCCCATCCAACGGTCCTAACGACAACCGCGTTCATCAAAACCAATCCGATTTATTTATTTATTTATTTTTCATTTTAACATAAATCTTCTCCTTAGACCCTAACCCAGCCCAAACCAACCCTACCCTTTCTTTCTCTCTCTTTCTATCTTTCTCTCTGCAAACTCAGATTTATTACTCTTCTTTCTTTTTTCTCGTTAATCTTTGTCTAGTCTGTAGCGGTTACCATTCGAGAGTAAGATGCAAAGCGGCTCCGATTCGCAGCAGCCACCGCAGAAGGAGCAGAGTAATATTAATAACCAACGCCAACAACAACAGCCGCCGCTGCCGCAGCCGCCGCCGCTGCCACAGCAGCAGCAGCAGCAGTGGATGGCTATGCAGTATCCGGCGGCGGCCATGGTAATGCAGCAACATATGATACCAGCTCAACATTTTGTGCCACCGCCGCTGCCTGCACAACACTACATGGCGTATCACCAATACCATCACCATCCTCCGCATATGCAATCTCCGCTGCAGAGTCAGGGATCTGGTGGCGGCGAGAATAAAACTGTTTGGATTGGTGATTTGCATCCTTGGATGGAAGAGAATTATCTCCACAGCTGTTTCGCTTCCACAGGCGAGGTAGACTTGGTTTTACGTTTCCGGGAATGAGAAGTTTTGTGCTTGTTATTAGAACAGATACGTGAAGTTTATAATATGTTTTTAGTTTTCTAGGTATAAATGACTAATGCATAGTTAAAAAACCAATTTAAATGGATTTCATGACATGATAATCTACGTGCATTGTTGATGATGTACGAGCTAATAGTGTAATTTGGAAGATTTTCCTTGTTAGTGAGATATGTCAGAATAAGCTAGATTTAGATTTGCAAGTCCTATTGAAACTCTGCTGAATTGTTGTGTCTTTAGGATGAGGAATGTAAACTTTTAAGCTTAAATGGTTAAAGATTGATGACATTGTTTAAAGATACGAACTGAATATATTTTTGTTTTTGCTTTTTCTAACACATAGTCATGTAATGTTCAGATTGCTTCCATTAAGGTTATCCGCAATAAGCAGACAGGTCTGTCAGAGGGTTATGGGTTTGTGGAATTTTTTACTCACTCAACAGCCGAGAAAGTTTTACAGAACTATTCTGGTATTTTAATGCCTAACACAGAACAGCCCTTCCGTCTTAATTGGGCTTCATTTAGTACGGGAGACAAGCGATCGGATAATGCTCCCGATCTTTCCATATTTGTAGGGGATTTAGCTGCTGATGTTACAGATAGTTTGTTGCATGAAACTTTTTCTAGTAGATATCCATCTGTTAAAGCTGCGAAAGTTGTATTTGATGCCAATACTGGGCGTTCAAAGGGTTATGGTTTTGTAAGGTTTGGAGATGAGAATGAAAGAACGCAAGCCATGTCTGAAATGAATGGTATGTACTGTTCAAGTAGGCCCATGCGCATTGGTGCTGCAACTCCAAGGAAATCCTCTGCTTATCAGCAAGCAGGTATTTGGTTTTGCAATTGGTTTTCATAAATATAATATACCAGTCTGTCTAAACTACGATTCGTGACTTAATTTTGCTACTTACACCTAGCTGTTCTACTTTACCTTTTGAAACATGTTTTAAGAATTATCTGAAGATTATCCAATATTCTTGATCTCTGACTGTGATCAATAGCACTTATTCTGTTTGTAAGATATTTGTAGGCAAATGGATATTTTTTTTGGCGTTCCCTTGTCTTTTTACCAAAAAGATATCACTTAATTCTTGCATAATTTTTATTTTTATTTTCCGATAATTAATGATTGATCCTTCTTCCTTCCATTTGTAATACCTCACAGCTATTACAAATCCACTCTTTGATAGGATTTTTTTCCCCTATTTTTATATGAGTTGTGACCAGGAATTATTCCTCTTCCACTTCTTGTCTTAAGGCAGATTTTTTTTCTGAAAGAACTTGTAAAAGAGGTTTGACTACTCCATGTTCTCTCATCTTATAAATCAGTTTGAGACTTTTAGATATTTGTTCTTTTTGTATTTTACTTTCAAAATTTCCACAAGTTCTACCTTTCACTTCAAGGTTTCTATTTGTTATCCTTGAAAAAAGGTACATTTCGCACCTAGATTGATTGTCTTTAGAGTTTTAATTCTTTTGTTCCATAACTAGTCAAGAGGTATAGACGGTAGCAAGTAAGCTTTTAAGGTGAACAGAATTTGGTAACAGGTTCATAGCTTTGGATTGAGAAGCAGGACTAGATGCTGTTTACTCACGTATTTCATGTCATGTCATTTTTTTCTCTATTATATTGGATTGTGTTTTTAAAGTCTCTTCCATTAGATAATTTAAATATACGAATGGTCCTTACTTCCTTTTCTAGATTATTTCATCTTTACCAAACAATTCTGGGAATGTTTTAATCAAATTGCTAATGTTTATAAAATATGAATCTTCATGTATTGATGTTGTAATGATAAATGTACTTGTATGTAAATCTCATGGCATCATTATTGCTGTTGCTTCCTTCCTTCGTTCATGCTAATGGCTGTTTTGATTGTTACAGGTACATACTTGCTTTGTTGGAAAACAGTTCAGAATGTCAGATTGTAATATTGTTTGATTATACGTTAGAGTTAGGATAGAGAGTTGGTTGAAGGAGCCCCTGGGACTAATTTGTTAGATTTGTGAGTTTGGATGCAATCTGTAGGAAATACTGTTGGCTTTCAGGGAATTATGATTGTCGCTATGGGCTGTCTATATATTACAATAATATATAGTAACATCTAAAGATCCTAGGCATTATCACACGATTTGGATTCTTCAGTGTTCTTGAATAACAGACTTAGTGAAACAAGAATCCTTTACTAGGGACTAAATGCTGGAGAAGAAAAAGAAGGGGATGGAGGTTGGCATGGCCCGTATGGCTGAATTGTTTTAACTCATATATGAATTTTGGCATTTATACTGATCAGGGCAAATACATTTCTTTTCTTTTCTCTGTCCTCCAAACTGACAAAAGTTCAAATGCAAGGCTATATATATATATATATATATTTTTTTTTTTTTGGTAAGTAAATGCAAGGCTATATTACTATATGTGTAAGTTGATTATACTCGTTTTTATTTCCTAATGCTATGAATTTCCAGATCTATTCATCTAGTTGCATTCCTACAGATGTTGCTAATATAAATTAAACATTAAAGGCTCACCTTGTTTGGCAATTTACTCGGTCACTTTATCTCCTTCTTCTACAATTTTCATTTTTCTTTCTAGGAGGATATGCATCGAATGGTGCTTCTACTCAAGGCTTTCAATCTGATGGTGATTCCACGAATACAACAGTGAGTTGTCAGTCCTGTTGAAGTGATTTAATCCTAGGAACTGTACATAAGGTTCTTGGAGTAAACATTTTTTTCCTGTAGATATTTGTTGGAGGACTTGACCCTAATGTCACAGATGAAGATCTCAAGCAGCCTTTTTCTCAGTATGGTGAAATAGTATCTGTTAAAATACCAGTTGGTAAAGGATGTGGGTTTGTTCAATTTGCTAACAGGTAAAGAAATTTGTGATTGTCACTTCACTTTGCCAATGAGGGGATACTGAATTATTGGCAATTTCTCGTGATTGAGTTTCTGTATGATTCTTTCAACCATGTTTGACAGGAGTAATGCTGAGGAAGCACTGCAGAAATTGAATGGGACTGTAATAGGGAAGCAAACGGTGCGTCTTTCTTGGGGACGAAATCCGGCAAATAAGCAGGTAGGCATTAACTGAATAATCATAGCCATTTTGCATCACTTTCTTTACTACTTTTACGTTGATTTGGTGTACATGTGTACCTACCTCTGTCCCTATCTTATATTTATGTGGTCCAATAGCTGAAAATAAGGAAAAGGAAAAATAATCACGGCTGATGGTAGGAATTGTTTAATCAAGCTATAAAGTTTGGCACAGTATTGTTCAAAATAGTGGCACTACCACATTACCAGGATGGAAAAGCAGACACCTTAGCATAATATACTGCCAACTAGGTGTCTAAAACAACTTGCATTGTCGTAGATCAAGTTTCCTACTAACATAATCTTCATATGTTTCGAGCATCTGTTAACAGTTATTTATATGTTTGCTCTTGGTATGCAACAGTTCAGAGCCGATTTTGCCAACCAATGGACCGGTGCATACTACGGCGGTCAGATGTATGATGGTTATGGATATGCTTTACCACCATCCCGTGATCCAGCAATATATGCTGCGGCATATGGGGCTTACCCTGTTTATGGAAGTCATCAACAACAAGTGAGCTGAATGATAATGCACAGCGAAGTTTTGCTCACGCTGTAAGTGGGAAACATTCTAGTTCCGGAAACCTAATTCTATTGGTAATGTAGAATTCTTATAAAATCCCTCCAAATTTGTGGAGTGGAACTGAATTTTGATGACTTTTAGTAGCAGTTCCTAGGAATTTAATTTATCAATTTGTTTAGGATTCTGGCAGCCCGAATAGGAACCTGTTTATCGAAATACATGGTTCTGCAAATTGTGTGTGGTAGTGTGTGTTTCATGAATAAAATAGTTAAAAAGAGAGCTTCTACATGTGTGGTAGTTTCTTTCTCATGAAATATAGATTCATTCGTCCCTAATAAGAAGCAGTCGGTCCAAGTACCTGAACCAAGTTGCAACTTTCAGGGGCTTAAAATCCTGTCAACATTCAATTGTTGTTTGCAACACGTTCATACTGAAATGATCTATAGCTTTCCTCTTATGACGAATTAGTATTAATGGATCGTTCCGGATCAGGTATTTAAACTCGATTGAACTCGGTTTTAAACAGGGCTAATGTTGTTCATAATGAGCAAACATGTTTTCTAATCATAGGTTAAGTTACACCATAATAAATAATCGTCAAATCTTAATATGTTGCCCTCTTCATTCTTTATGGTTGATACATACAGATAAAACAAAATCACGCTGTAAAACCAGATTCTGATTAGAACTAAAACGTCGTGAATGATGTCTGCATTGCAATTTTATTGTTAACGTAATAAAGTGGCTTTGAAGTGTTTCAAAGAGTCTAAATTTTTTTGTCTAATTTTACGATGTCTTATTTTATCTTATAAATTTTAACTCTATATTTATGCAAGTCTTATGTAGATTCTACATAAATAAACGCAAAATTCACATAAATAAATAGTTGAGATTTATAAAATAAAATAAGATATTATAAAATTATTCTTAAAAAAATAATAAAACACTATAAAATTAAATAAAAATGTCTCGTCTCAAAGTCCCACGATCGATCAGTAGGGAGCTTGTTGGGGGTGTTGGAGAGATGATGATAGGCAGGTACGATCGAAGGACGCGGACCATAATGGCGACAAGTGGGTGTCTATTATAACCTTAACTGGCTCTACGATCTCCGGAGAGGTGTGCAAGTGTTTCTTTTGGAATAATGTAATGTAACGTAAAGTAAGTAACGTAATCTATTGTTTTGTGCTGTTCCCAAAATATTGGAGTGCGTGGTTTTTCTGGCCCACCATGAAACGATACTGCTTTTAGAAGCCGGTTCATCTTAGTGTCAACGGCGCTGATGCAGCGGCGCATGGGAGAGAAATGGGCACGGAGGTACGGAAATATGGATGAGCTGGCAAGTGTTGGACTCATGGGGCGCACGACAGCCTGGGGCTGGGTAGGGCCTGTGGGACGCAAGTATCTCTCTCTCTCCCTTTTCGGACAAATCCTTTTTTTCAATTTTAATGTTTAATAAAAAGTTTTCCCTTTGTTTAAGTGATGTGCAACTTTTTAAATAATTTTTAAATATGTGAAATATAATTCGAAATCTTAAAAAATCTAAATAGGGGTGAACAATTAATAAAGTCACTAATTCAAATAAACAATTTATAAATTATTTATATTTTAAAAACTTGTACCGATGGACATATAAAATTTTTTGTTGACTTTATAATTTAAAAAAATATTTGCCCTTCTCTAATTAAAGCAATTTTTAATTATATTATTCCTAAAATTTATCAAAAATCACAAATATGAAGTCACTTATTGAACAACTCGCTGCATTATTGTACTCTATTCTCTAAAATAGGAAAAGGAGGAAATGGGCAAGCTGAGTGTCAATACTAAATATAGAATCTTTTTAAAATTTTGATGTTGGATTATTTTTAGGTTTGAGATCATTTAAACTCTTTTATAATATTTTTAAGTATTAAATTGGATTTGATTGATCTAGATCCGACTATAATTAAAACTTTATTCATTAGACTAGGTTTAAGTCAAAATGCAACTCTAAAATTAGGTTTAATAATGACTTAATTAGGTGTAATAATAACTCGAGTTGGACATAATTTGTAATTGATTAGACCTTTCTAAAATACAATTCAAATTTAATTCAAAATTTAAACAAGTTTGAGTTATGCAACTTGAATTTACTTAAATGAACTAAAATAGTATTATTTTGAGTAAAAGTTGGATTAAATGAGCTCTTTGGTTTAAATTCAACTCAATTTTTAAATAATTATGCCCATTTTATTAATTTTACATCAAATCAAATCGAGTTAATATGAACATCTACACATAGCAATACTATTAAATTAGATCGAGCTTGAATCAAGAACTTAGGTTTAATATGAGATTCAAAAGAGCCTAAAATTTTGACTCGAATTTAAATTAGAATTTAAGTTAAATTTAATTATTTTTAAATTTATATGTAAAAATAATATTATTTTATTCAAAACGATGCGAATATATTAAAATTTTAAATTATGCTAATTTTAATTTTAATTTTAATTTTAAATTTTAAAAATTAAACTTGAAACTCATCCAACTCAAATTAAATTTATTAATTTCTAAGTCAAATGCTATCCCTATTCTCTGTTCTTTAGGCTCATTTAATAATATTAATATCACCTTCGGGGAAATTTCTCCCGCACGCTACCTTATCTTCAAGGATAACTCTAAACGGCGACGGAGTACAAAACAGAAGGAAGGCACACATATGATTGGTTGATTGCTATCCAAATCTGCCACGTGGTTCTTTGAACCCTTCCACGTTAACCTATTTTTATAATACTGGTAGGACGAGCGGCATTTAATATTAACTTTGTCGGCAGATATTTTGGATTTTGACTAAATTATTAGGAGGCGGTGGTTAATTAATTTGGTAACTGCAAACCTGTGCTCTCTCTCTCTCTCTCCAAATGGCACAATCGCCACTAACTCTCTCCCTCCTCACTCCGTCTTCCCCTCCTCCTCCTTTTTCTTCTTTTGCACCGCCACTTCACCGCCGAGCTTTCGGTGTCCGAGCTTCGGCGAATCCTAATGCTGATTCTCCGACGTCGTCGCCGCAGGTTGTGGTCACCAGAGAACGAGGAAAAAACGCCAAGCTCATTAAAGCACTGGTACATTAAAAAACGGAGTTTGTTTGTTTATTTACTGTTAGTCTCTTTATCTATGGTTTCTTTAAGTGCATTTTCGGTTTGGGGTGGAAGTCAGAATTTTGTGAGTTGAATACTGATTTTTTTTCCCCATGTGAATGAATAGTCGTACCTGGATAAGGAGACTCCGTCTTACAAGGGCACAGGATCACCTGTGCCAAATAAGCTGATCCAAGCCTGTGCCACTTATTTTTTAACCACTTATTTGTGTACTTCTTACAAGGAATCTGCTCTTTGAATATCTATGACAATAGTAGTTATTATTATTTCAAACGTGACAGGCGCTGAGATTTGCAGCTTTATTTTTTGCTGTGCTTTCATGCGAAGATTGGTAGTAGTTTGTGTGGATTTGCCGATTACTGTTGATTGTTTTGTTCCTTTCTTACCCCTTTCTTTGGGCTGATATTGGGGTTAAGGTGAAGTTCCAGGTTTCATGTGGCCAAAGTGTTATGTTCAGTACTTGCATTTCTCTGACGGGCATATTTGATTCAAACGTAATGTGAGAAAATAGTTCATTGTATTTCTTCTTGTTAGTAGTAATCAAGGTGTAATCTTCTGTTGCGTACAGGCCAAACGGGAGATTAGTTGTTTGGAGCTTCCTCTTATTGAGCATGTAGAGGGCCCTGATCTGGATAGGCTTCCATCTATATTAAGTGGTAAGTTTTCGAACTTTGAGGTGTAACTTCGTGATCGTATGGAGCATTTTTTGTTTCAGGAAATGTGCTTCAGGAATGTACTGACTGACCTTATATGATTGTTCATGAAACTACCGACTAAACTTAAGTTGTATGAACGTTTTTGGAATATAACTAGAGTTAATGAGTCTCTCTTTTTTCCTTTTTGTTTATTTATCTTTCTTTGGACGAAGTAGATCATTGTGCACAATATCTCTTTTCTGAATGTGCATGTTGTATAATATCATTTCATTAAACTTCCATTGCTATCAATATTTAGCATTGTGTTTTATTTATAAATTATGATGAAGTTGAGCTGCTCATTGGGTGTAATCTAAACTCTAAAAAGTTCTCTTGTACCTCTTCTTATTCTTTTTGGTGATCGCAGATGACTCATTTGACTGGATTGTTATTACTTCTCCTGAAGCAGGTTCAGTCTTTTTGAACGCATGGAAGTAAGTGCTTAAACTGCCTTGTCAACTTTGTTAGCATAATTTAGTTACAACATGTGAGGATCTGTTGGTTGATTTTACTTGAGAGAATCCCTATTTCCTTGCTTGCACTTCCCCTTTCTTTAATGGCCCATCTCCTTTTTCAATGTAGTATTTGTCACTAAAATAAACTTACCTAGGTGTAGAAATAATGCTCCATTTGGCTTAACACACGATATGCCCAAGATGAGAGTTTACTTGTTGCTTTGAGCCTCGTTTTCATCAAACTTTTTAAACATGTGGTTGCTGAGGAGTTAAAGAAAGTTATTTTGGATATAGTGTCATTTTGAGTTGTGCTGTGCAATGAACGCATAGAGAGGTGCTATTACTTCAAGCATTTATTTTTGATTAGGCTGTACATCATGTTATTGATGTTATTGAAAAACGAATGATACTTTCTATGTGTTTGTTTAAGTAGTACACCATTATTCTTTGAAACAATTAAGATCATCCCTAATTCTTGGTACCTAGGGCAGCTGGAAGCCCAGATGTGAAGATAGGAGTAGTTGGAGCTGGAACAGCAAGTGTCTTTGAGGAAGTGATGAGAAAATCAGAGCAATTGCTTGATATTGCCTTCATGCCATCAAAAGGTGCTCACAAATATATGCACCCATTTTCCCGGGCTTTTTGATTTTCAGATGCAATTTGTCTCACTATAGTTGTTACATTTTGAGTTTGCTTCCTATCCAAGATAAATTTGCCTCAGTTTACTGCTTAGTGTGGAATTAAAACAGGTTACTGAAGTTTCTAATATAAACCCTAAACCATAGCCAGTCAATAGGTCTTGTTGCAGCTGAGAGACCATTTCTTGTATAAATTATGAATCTGCACCATAACTAGGATAGTTTTTAAGCCAGACATACACTTTATTTTGTAAGTCAAAGAGCTAAAGAGTTCATTATTAAGTGGAATTTCTTCCTCTTTATGTTCATTTTCCAGTTGAAGGACAGAATGTTTTGTTCCCAACTTATCTAAACAAATTATCTCTTTTTTGTTTTATTTTTTTGTTTACTTACATGTTTAATTGATCTTCAGCAACAGGTAAGTTCTTAGCATCAGAGCTTCCCAAGAGTGGAAATAAAGGATGCACTGTCTTGTATCCAGCTTCTGCAAAAGCAAGCAACGAAATTGGTACGCGAGATTCTTCTATATATTCTTTCTGTATAATAGTTAAAATTTTGTTGGAGTGAGTGGCATTGAATGATTTATGGTTTACTGTTATCATGCTTTGGTATATACCTATCCTTTGAGTGTATTCCTAATTTTTTTTGTACTATTATTTGGCCTTCTACAATTTTTGACTTTGTATCATGTATGATGTAAGCTTCAGAAAATATATTTAATTACTAACTCAAGGGCATTAAAATTTTCAGGTTTTTTTTTCAATATTTAGCAGTTCTTGTCATGCTTGAATTTTGATATTTAAATAAGAGGTGTGCAAAACTGACACAGCGGAAGTAATTAGGTAGAGATTTTAGGTTAATCTCAGAACCAAATCCAAGCATAAAACTTAGGATT
>JANZLD010000002.1:2646976-2657384 GCA_026413575.1 Erythroxylum carthagenense | reverse complement strand
AGTAATTAGGTAGAGATTTTAGGTTAATCTCAGAACCAAATCCAAGCATAAAACTTAGGATTTAATAAACAAGAAAAGACACTCTCTCAGGAGAATTTCCTGCAGAAGTTTTATTAGAAATAATAATGTTTCGGGCTACCTAAAACATATGTTAACCCTCCTTTTTATATCTCTAACGTGTTATGGTACATAAGAGTCCTAATTCTAATGTGAAAAGGATTGATTGAAATCATTTTCTAAAGCTAACTTATTTTCTTTTCTTACTAGACAAGAAAACCTTTCTAACTAAGAAACTTAAAATAAAATAAAACATAAGCAAATCCTAATGAATATAGGATAACATAATAAATTCTTATCCTAATGGGTATATGACAACATAATTCAATCCTTTATTAGTCCCCTCCGCTTGAAAAGAACTCAACCTCAAGTTGTCATTAAGATAGAGCTTTTCTTCTCCATGAAAATCATAGATATCAACAACATTAAAATTCTTTGAAATTCCCATCTCTTCAGGTAGATTGATAACATAAACATTGTCGTTGATTTTATGTAGTATCTAATAAGGACCATATTTCTTCGGCTTCAATTTGTTGTAGGTTCCAACAGGGAATCTTTCTTTCCTTAAGCAAATCATCACCTTGTCACCTTCTTGGAAAGTTTTAGACCTCCTGTGTTTGTCGGCTTGTTCTTTATATTTGGCATTAGTCTTTTCAAGTCTCTCTCGAACTTCCTCTTGCACATTCTTTACTTATTTGGCCATATTTTCAGCTGCTATGCTTAAGTTTGGTAACTTCGAAAGTTTTATCAGATCAACAGTATTCTTTGGAACTTTCAATTATGCTAAGGAAAATGGTGATCTACCAATAGCACTATGGACAACACTATTGTAGGCAAACTCAGCTAGAGCTAAAGCTAAATCCCATTACTTAGGCTTGTCTCCACAAATACTCCTCAATAGATTTCCAAGAGTCCTATTAAGTGACTCAGTCTGACCATCTGTTTATAGATGAGCAGTGCTACTAAAGTTTAAAGAAGTATCAAACAAGTGACAAAGGAATTGCGAATCTCGGTCAGATGTAATGGATTTAGGAATTCCATGCAACCTTACCACTTCTTTAAAGAATAGTCTAGCCACATTAGATGCATTGGCAGGCTTCCTACATGCAATGAAATGCGCCATCTTGGAAAATCTATCAACTACTACAAAAATGGAGTCAACTCCTTTTTGTGTTCTTGGTTGTCTAAGGACAAAGTCCATAGATAAGTCCTCCCAAATATCTTCCAGGATAGGGAGTGGCATATACAATCCTGTATTCTGCGATCTTCCTTTAATCTTGTAATCATCTTTACCCCTTTGGCCTCTTCTTGGTTGGTCTTGGTCTAGAATTTCTTCATTCGAATTATCTTCCATAAGAGGCATCAGATTCTGACCGTGAGCTCTTCTATTTTCTGTATTCCTTGGAAGATTAGGTCTGCCAATAAGTTGGGGTTAAGGTAAACCTCTGCCTTAAGCTCCCTTAAGTGGTATTCCTCCATTATTGGCTTGATTAAGGCCCATAATGGTTAGAAGCTGATCCATACGAGTTGCTAATCCATCAATAGCCTCCAAAACTTCGTCAAATCTCTGGTTATCTCATTGATCAGCCATGTGTACTGGTTGGTCAAGACTGAAAACGTTTGGTTTGATTTTCTAGGTTTTGGGGTGAAATTTCTGGGTTGGTAGGGTTGGAAGATGGGCTAGAGCAGAAACAAAACAGGAAGTTTTTTTTTTTTTTTTGGGTTGGTAGGGTTGGAAGATGGGCTGGAGCAGAAACAAATCTTTTGGGTTAGTAGGGTTGGAAGATGGGCTGGAGCAGAAACAAAACTGGAAAAATTTTCTGGGTTGGTGGGGCTAGAAGATGGGCTGGAGCAGAAACAAAACTGGAAAGGCATCAGGAAAGAAATCCAAAAAAAAAAAAGGATTTTAATGCTCTGATATCAACTGACATAGCGGAGGTAATTAGGTAGAGATTTTAGGTTAATCTCAGGACCAAATCCAAGCATAAATCTTAGGATTTAATAAGCAAGAAAAGACACTCTCTCAGGAGAATTTCCTGCAGAAGTTTTATTAGAAATAATAACATTCGGGCTGCCTAAAACATATGTTAACCCTCCCTTTTATATCCCTAACGTGTTATGGTATATAAGAGTCCTAATTCTAATGTGAAAAGGATTGATTGAAATCTTTTTCTAAAGCTAACTTATTTTCTTTTATTGCTGGACAAGAAAACCTTCCTAACTAGGAAACTTAAAATAAAATAAAACAAAAACAAATCCTAATGGATATAGGATAACATAACAAATCCTTATCCTAATGGGTATATGATAACATAACATATCCTTATGGATTCAATCCTTTATTAAAAACTGATATAGATGTGCATTTTGCTAATGTTTCAGAGGAAGGGCTATCCAGTCGTGGATTTGAGGTTGTGAGGCTAAATACGTATACAACAGTAAGTGTCTTGATTTGGGTAGTTTCAATGGACTCGTCTATATTTTCTCATATTACAAATATTCTATTTGCTTTTCATGAGTTCTAACCAGGAGTAAATTCAGCCATGTGCGACCTTTTTCTTGAGTATTTGGTCACCATTTCTATTAGTTATATGTATGGGAACCTTGCTTACCTGTGGTATTACTTGTTTATATACTGTGTTTTCTTTCATCACTTGGCATCAACTGGATGACTTCTTTTCCATTACCAAGGGGTCAAATGTGCTGATTGTCCTCATATATATATTAGGTACCTGTTAATCATGTTGACAAAAGGATTCTGAAGCAGGCACTTTCTGCCCCTGTTATTGCTGTTGCATCTCCTTCAGCAGTGCGGTTAGTAGTTTTCTTTGACTTTCCAATCCAATTTCATGGAAAATATATATATTTCTCTTTTCTTTTCATTTTACCTCTTGTCGTTGATAATTATATTTGTATTTTCAACTTTTTCATTATTGTTCTATATCAACCATTAGAACTTTGGCACCTATGCATTTGATGTAGAAAGAGGACTAGTTTATAGTATCTTTAATTGTCAGAATTCTTTTCCTTCTTGAGCATACGTTTGGATTAAAAAACTAAACTGTCTGTCTTAATAGTATCAAGTGGCAGGATTCTTATATGTTTTGTGCTTTGGTTTTATAAAAGAAATATGAGTGAGTTTTTATAAAAATTCTTAATTTGAATGTTGGGAATTGTGCTGCTTTCTTTTTAAGAGTGGTTTCTGAATTCTAGTAAGTGACTTTTTGAAATATGAGTGAGTTTTTATAAAATTCTTAATTTCAATGTTGGGAATTGTGCTGCTTTCTTTTTAAGAGTGGTTTCTGAACTCTAGTAAGTGACTTTAACGAATCTATTGGTGCGACACCATTACTTTTGTTTGCTTTAGTTCCTACTACTTGTTACAAACTGTAGCAGTTATTCCTAAACATTTCCTTTTATTTAATTCTTATTTGCAAATATCAGCTCCAAAGTCTAAGTCCTAGCAAAACTAGAATAGCCTCCTTAAATTTATGATTTGCATGTGTTTTATAGAGTAGTTGGCATATTCTATGTTCATCCTACATCAGCATTTGGTCATATTGGACTTATGGGAAGTGAAAATGCTTTGGGTTTTGCGTCATACGGTGGAAAATCCATGAAAACACCTCCCCTTCTTTTGGTTGCTTATTAGTTGTTAAAGAAGTTTTCTTTTGGTTAGCTACTTCGTTCATATGGCTCCATTGGAACAGAGCATGGATGAATGTTGTTTCAGAGCTGGAGCAGTGCGACAATTCTGTGGCCTGTATTGGTGAGACAACTGCTGCAGCTGCAAGAAGATTAGGCTTGAAAAATGTGTACTACCCAGAACGTCCTGGTTTTGAAGGGTAAATCATCAGTTCCTTTTATTTGCTTTATTGATGTCATTCTCTTTCCAGTCAACATGATACAGTACTTGCCAGTTCTATGTATGAACTCATAAAGACAGTGTCTTTGTAGCTTGCGTCAGGATGTGTTGCTCATATCAAGTACTGAACAGATAAGACTTGCCATAATATAAAATAATTCCTTCTTAGATCGATTATTTCTTGTCCGGAATGGCTGCCCATGGGTGTGACATGGTGGAGAGTTTGTTTATCATTACAAAGGAAGACAGATCTTGAAATTTCTTTTATTATAAAGCTTCAATGTCTCTTTAAGTAAAGCTTTTGTGGTTCATCAACGTCCCACAGTGTTTCTCCCATTGTCTAGTGACATTTTGGTACTTCGAACAAATCCTTATTAATACATCTTTAATAGACCAGTAAATACCTATCTATTAGCCTTGTTATGTGCCCGTTTGGGCAATTACTGGTCTGGAGATAATACCTCATCTGTTTCTGTGGCAGGTGGGTGGACAGCATTCTGGACGCATTGAAGGCACGTGATAGCTCATAACAACTGTCCAGGTAGCTTTTTTTTTAATGCATTTTTCCTTCACGATTTAATCCTCCTGACTGAATTTAAGAAATTTAATTGAGATTTCCTAGTTTCCAATTGATGCTTGACAGGCTCGGAAGAAACCACGAGGTGTTAAATGGTTGCTACTCCCTAAACTGTCAAGATCCACCTTGTTGAGTTGACATTTTTGCTAGCAGAGAATATAATGGTGTCAAAATCCACAGGCATTTGAATGGCTCTTCGTTAATTCAGGGGATCGGTAAAAAGAGTATTGAAATGCTATTACCTGGAAGTAGCTTTGAAGATGATTCTGCGACAAGCCAAAACTCATTTTTTGTATATACGTTTCTTGATTTTGATGTAATTTAATATACTTCTCAACCCAAATTGTACTCTGTAATCCTTGTGCAGTTATAAAATCATGAAAATTTACTCTCTCCCTAGGTATTGCAGAAGCTTGTACCTGTGTAGTCGGGATATCAACTATGTGAGAACAATCTGAGGAAGTAGAATCCAAATTGAAGAAGAAAAAGAAACCAAAGTTCGTGTTCAGAATTCCCGTACCTGATAGGGAATTTTACATGGAGATGTGCCCCAGTCGTGGCATTATGACACGATTTTCACTTTTGAAATGAAGTATGGTGAAAGGAAATGATATTATCTCATTTATTTTCATCTTTTGTTTTTGTTCATAATTATTCAAACGAAAAAGAGATGATTGGTCTTAACAAGTAGGTGGAAGTTTGCCATGAAGGAATGCTGAGATCATGGTTAGAGCACGCTCTGGTTGGTAGCTTGGAACTGTATGCCCAGCTCCTCTTATCGTGGTAAATATTAGACCTTCATAACCCTCCACGTAACCTCCAACCTGTAAGAACAATCATCATCTAAGGGGAATGCAGAATATACAGTTTGTTTACATAACTGCAGTGTAAAGATGGGATCTTTAATACCTCTTTACTGGTGCACCATGGTCGCCAAGCGCTCACGACTGGAAGTTTCAAGGCGTGTATACCATACCTTGTTGCTGTTACAGGTATTACTGAGTCTATGTCTCCACTGTGATTTTGATTAACACTTTATTGTTAGTATTAGAAATGAATTCACTTCTATGTACACATTATTCTTACCAGGATGAGTATGTAATGTTATATGTTAGACATCATGAACAGTGAATTCTTCCGTTAGAAAAGAACCAAAACTAGAAGAGTATGGCGACATACAAACAGTGTAGAGGATTTGGATTTACCTGTAAATCCATAGTCTTATTCCACTTTGCATAAGGTACTTAAGCACAGGTAACATAGTGTTTGGAGCGTCTGTCCAATTTTTAGGCCACTGGAATGGGGAATAGGTATATATTGTTAACATTTTTGGACTTTCGATAAATGATGGAAAAACCAAAAATCGAAATCATTTTGTTTATGAAGAATTCCAGTTTCTGTAATGAGAAAAAAGAGGACTAACTCACCCACAAACTTCCCACTTTGTAGACTTTGCATGAATGGCCGTCTGTACCTCAGCAAGATTTAGGTAGGAGTGCACATAATTTGCAGAGCAGGGGTCGAAATCTTTCGTCTAGTGATAAATCAAGCAATTAACCATGGTTAGAATAATGGGCCAACTTGATACCTGTCGGTGGGAATAGCAGCAGAAAGCACTAGTTACTGAGAAGCATTAGTGCTTACAGGAAAGTACTTGGATGTTGATGGATTATTACAGAGTGGTGCATATATGTTATATGGATCAATGTTTCCAGATTGATAGTAGGACTGATTTAGATAACGCTGACACGTCCTTGTGAAGTTGAAAAACTTTATATCGCAATTCTTTTTGATTCCTGAGTAGGTTTCATCAGACAATAGAGCATGTGACCATAAAAAGTCTAATGCTTCCGTAAAACTGGTGGCCACATCAATCAATGCATTCCCTATCTGTTCAGGAGGAAAAACAAACATTTGTTAGTTTGGTTCCATTTCTCAGTTGCTATCAAGCATAAGTGAAGAGTTGATAAAACCAAATCCTTCTTCGTCAACTTACAGCAATCCCTTTCAGGTTGACTATAGTCTGGTTTGCAATATTATTCATGGAGATGATAGTGACAGCGAGTTCAGGTACGTAATGACCAGCATAACTCACTCCGGTTATGTAAAAATCACGAGCTTTATATTGAGGGAACCTTTCAAGCCAGTTTACCATAAATGTGAAAGCGTCCTCTGCTGTTTTCTCATCTCCTGTGCTATAATCTGAGGAAGTATTCGAATATGAAAATCCAACTCCGGCTGGTGATTCCAAGAAAAGAATATTTGCAGCTGCCAATTTTTCATTGAGGAATTAGGCTTGCTATTACAAAATAGCATCAAGAGGGGGAAATTATGACACTATGAATCTAGGATGTTTACCATTGTTCCAGGCATAAGGATTTGTGAAAAGAGTCTTGCCATTACCGTTCACTCTAAAAGGTCCCAATTCTTCCATGGCTCCAAGTCCCAGAGATGAACATCCTGGCCCTGCAAGTAAGCCAACATGACACTCATTCTTTATTTCCTACAGAAGTAAAATGAAAAACGGAACCCTTTTCTCTTCTCTGGAAATTCCAAAAATCTTTGCTAACATGTAGCTAAAAATGTTTTACCTCCACTGAGCCACAAAACCAGTGGTTTAGTTTCAGAATCTTGAGGTGACTCGGCAAAATAATAGAAAAGTGCTCTTCCATTCTTTGGATCCACTGTAATGTACCCTGCGTGCTGATCAAAGTTCACTCCTTCTGGTTGTCCAGGCAATTCGGTGATCTTGTCAGCTTCCATCGTCCCTTCTTGTGATCCAATGTAAACTGATGAAAAATTGTATCTTGCTTTCAGATTCCAAGGCCTACTACCGTGAGGAGAGTTACTTTTGAACTTGCGAGACCTGATAAACTCCTGGAGATAATTGGTCTGTGAAGCATTGCATGAATCTGTCAAAACTAATAAGTACGAGGACAGTGCGAGAAACAACAGTTTGAGGAGTTTGGCCTCCATTGTTTCTCTGGTTTCTAAGAAATCTGTAAGTTGATGAAGTTTGCTAACAACTGGTGCTATATGTACTAATCCCAGAATCAGAAATATGGGCTATTTGGTCTTAAATACGGCCACACCGTTCCCAGTTGTACTGTTCTTTGTAGTTGCTTAAGTTTGGCATTTTTCATTTCTGCTGACAAATTGCTTGAGAAGGACCAGTAACCTAATTATTATATATCCATGAAAATGGATGCTCAGAAGATAAAGAAGAGAACAAAGATTTGTGGTCTTGTACTCGAATGCGGCTGAAATGATAGCCATGAGAATCAACCTGGAAGATTTTTCTGACCAGTTTAAATTGTTGAGTGAAATGTGATATGTCCAAAGTGGGACTTGGTCATGTGTTTGCTCGTGCCTTCACCTAAAAGAAAGTGCCACACTTCCTTGAAATTACATGATGTCTCTTCTAGTCTTTTTATAAAAAAAAATTAAATATTTTAATTTTATCACTAGATCGATTCAGTTATATGTTTTCCACTTTTGTCTTTAACACTAACACGAGGCCATTCTTAGAAAGTACAACTTCCTGTGGCCCTGTAGGTATACCCAAAGACGTCATTATTCACCCTTGTCCTATCGTACTATCATTTGTGACAATGTCCCGAACATAAACCAGCAATAGTGATCAGCATCTCTTTTCTCTTACTCTTTTATTCTCTTCTGATGTATAAGGATCAAATGAGACCGAAATGCCTTCCCGTTAGAACAGCCCTAGAAGTTTTGACCGTATTAGTTTGTATGAAATAATTATTGACTGTTGTTACTAAAGAAAATGGAACCGTATGTTAAAAATTTCAGAAGTGTATTAGTTATTTATTACATAATAACAGAAATTTTTAATTTAAAATGATGTTAATTCTTATTTATTTAAAATTAATTGAATTAAAAAAATTCTTAACACAATAAAATGTTGTTATTGCAAAGTTAGTAAGTTAAAATTTGGTGTTGTTCAATGAATCAACTAATATAATTCTACGTACATAAACCAAAAGGCTAGTTACAGACAGGACTTGTCAGGAGAAGAACATATTATATGCTTAATTACATACTACATTCCAATTTGTTTCATTGTAAGATCTAACATGAATGATATATACTACACTGATTGACCGAATTTTTAACCGAATACTTTGCTAAACGAATAGCTTAGAAAAAGAAAACGTATCTTATGGCTGTTACTGTTATTGAAGGATCTATATCCCCACTGTGTATTCCGTTGTGAATGAACATGTTAGCTGATAATTTCACTTCTCCATGTATTTAAAATTTTGAATGAAACATCAACTCCTGGAATCATGAACTTACCCGTAAAGCCATGCCCTTAATCCACTAGCTATAAGGTGCTTAATTACAGGCAGAATACCGTTTGGACTGTCTGACCATCCTTTTATTCCACTGGAGATGATACAGATAACAAGTACATTTGTTTGTAAGTGATGTTTTTATAAAAACAATTCAAGCAGGTCGTTACGCACCCGCAACTTTCCCAATTTGTAGCCTTTGCATGAAGGGCCCTTTGGACGTGGCCGTCAAGGCCAGGGTCCAAACCTTTCAACTAATTATAATAAATCAAGAAATTAGAAAGATTAAAGGGACAAATTACTTGGTAACATGAAGTGTATAGATAGAATCCTACTTACAGAAAAAAGATAGGTTTTATCCGTGTTGGATATTTTTTAATTTTCCCATAAAATTGGATAATATTTAACTGTGTTTTTTTGTTTTTCAAGTAATTTATTAGCCAAGTTACATAATTTGATCCGGATAAAGATAATAAAGTGGTCCAATAAATGATCTAAATCAACGGATCAAAGTTCGGGTAAAAAATAGATCTCGATCAGTATGGACCGGACCCATATTGAGCTTGTAATGGGTAAGCGCGATATGGAAGCTATTTATAAAGATTAAGGTCTCCTGCAGTTGCTTATATCATTCATAAGCTTAAGGACTTTCTACACCGTTAAGAGAGCTTATATTTTGAGAAAACTGTAGAAAGACGTTGATCGCATCCCTATGAGTGGTTCCCGTGAAGACGGTGGTTGATTTGCGCTTATTTCGGCTTCAAAAAACTAGTTTGAAGTTATAGAATCAAAATCAGGTATTTTCTGCATTTCTTCGTTTATTGCCTTTTCACGTTCGATTCGGATATGTAACTAAGGTATCGTTACATCTTACACATGGTATCAGAGCGGGAACGTGATCAGGTGGTTAAAAACAAAAAAAATTGGTCTTTTCTCCATAAGATTTTCGAAGAGTTAACTTCTTTTTCTCAGTTTTTTCTTGCTTTTTATTGCGTGAAATTAGTATAAGTGTGTTTAGCCATGAGAAACGGGTTGAAAACGAGTCTGGGAGAGCAAAAAAGGCTCAAAACATGCCAGAAATTGCCATTTTTTGGCTACGCGAGTCAGACACGTGGGTGGACAGGAATGAGTCACGTGTCAACACGTGCGACGCACGTGTCTGTCAATAAGCCCATGTAGGCGTGGGTCTAGATCGTGCAAGTTTAAGGCGCGTGTACCAGGACTACCCTACTTGCAGCTACGTCAGCACTACAATGTGCTGACGCATGGCTGATGTCATGCTACAGTATTTTTTCAAAAAAGTTTCAGATTTTCCATAAGGGTGTCTCGAGATATTTTGGATCAATTTTCGAGTCTGAAAAATTCATAAAGTAAAATTTTCTATTTTTCTAAATTTATTACATTAGTAATAAATTAAAGCTTAACTCCATAAAAGAAATTAAGATGTTCTGAATCCGATTTTAAATGAATTTTCATGCTTCAGACATCACTTGACAGAGATAATTCAAGTCTTTATGTCTCGAGTCTCATGTTTAGTGTTTGGGATTGCATGATAATTACTCAAAAAAAGAATTAAGACATTTTGAAGTCATT
>JANZLD010000002.1:2581819-2592879 GCA_026413575.1 Erythroxylum carthagenense | reverse complement strand
GTAAAACAATACAAAGAATGAAGACCAAGTGCTCAATACAATTTGTAACAAAGTAAGAACAATAGTGAGCAATTTGAGGTAATAGAGGAGTATTTAGACTTGTAGAACTTGTATCAACTCTTCTTCCATCATTCTCTATTTATACTTGAAGAAATATAGCTGTTGGAGCTCTTCTAGCCGTTGCTTAATTGGATATAGCCGTTCCTTAATAAACTCCATTCCATCTTTAGCAAATTGGAACGTTGGAGCTGATTTTGTGCATCCATAAGTCGACTTGTCGTAGTCATACCTCGAGTTGTCACTCTTCATAAGTCGAGTTGTTCATGTTACCTTGACTTGTGACAGCTTTTTCGGAAACTTCTCCGCTCTGAGATAACTCGAGTTGAATAATATACCTCGACTTGTATTCATGATACCTCGACTTGTATGACTCTATTATGATAACTAGACTTGTATCTTTATGTACCTCGAGTTGTATCAACATATTTTATCTTAAGCCCCTTGACATCTCGACTTGTGTAATGAGTAACTCGACTTGTGCATCCAACGGTCATATTCTAACAAATCTCTCATCATCTTCCATTTTAATGCCTTAGTAATGTTGGATAATGTTTCCTTTTTGATTCCTCAGTAATTTATAAGTCTTCCAATCGAAGAACTCCTGCAATAAATTTCTTAACCAATTCTTATATATTTTATTATTATCAAAACATAAGTAGGATTATTTTTGTCAACCACCATTGGTCTAACAGTATGTTAAAAATATATATAAAACCAATTGAATTGGCCTCACATAATAGCTTAAGCTATTGTGGTAAAATGGTTTCTTAACACGGGTGTTTTAAACGTGATTTACCGACGGAAATTAGCAATGAAAATTTCCGTCGGTAATTTTAAATTTTATTATACCATCTTTAATTTCCACCTTTAAATTTTATTATGCCGCCTTCCCTCCATAATAATTTTAGTATACTTACCGACGGAAACCTTTACCGTCCCTAAGTTTGTCGCTAATGTTGTCGGGACGGTTTCCCTCCATTTTTAGCGACAGAAATTAGAACCGTCGATAAATAAAAATTTTTCACGTCGATTTTAACACTGGAAATATGTTTTCTGTCCCTAATTGCAGTCCAATTACTGACGAAAACTTTTACAGTCCCTAAAGTCCGTTGCTAATTTTGTTGGGACAATTTTCTTTCACTTTTAGCGACAGAAATTATAACCATCGCTAAATGAATTTTTTCACGTCAATTTTAGAGACGGAAATACGATTTCCATCACTAATTTGCGACGCTTTATTTTCCATCAGAAATTATCCGTCTAATTCCTATTTTTCTTTTAGTGTTTAAATATATTTTAAATGATTATTTTAAAGTTATGCACCCTAATTATAATGATAGAATGTTTAAAATCAAGTATATTACGATTTTTCTTTTCCAATAGCTCTTAAAGAAAAAAATACTCTTAATATTTTTTTGCATAAACATATCATTAGTTACATGATATCTTCAAAATACAGTTTAATCATCTAAAATATTGTGTAATGCATCGACACAACCATAATATCCACCATTTATTGCTATAGTAAAATCAAGTAACATAGTTTAATATAATTTACATTCATTTGATAATGCAAATAATGTTTTATTTTAAATAATTAAAGAATAATATTTTAATTAATTACATTTTAATTAACTAATTAATTAATTAAATTTTAATTAATTAATTACATCTTAATTATATTTTAATTAATTAGATTTTATTTTAATTAATAAATTAATTATATTTTAATTAATTAATTAGAATTTATCTTAATTAATTTAATGAACTTAATTATATTTTATATTTTAATTAATTATATTTTAATTATATTTAATTCAAGAAGTAAAAAATATTAGTATTGGTAGAAATCAAAACCATTCTTCCCTCATATGAAAGGTATAAATTATTATCTACATTTTTTAGTATGAAAAAACTATTCAATCATTCGTAATAACTAATCAACCGTTATCACTCATTTATTTGTCGCATTTTAAATAGGTTTGAAGTATTTAACTATCTTTAATACGAAAAGACACCTGTAAAGTTCTACAACGGGTATTTGAGTCTACAAAAGAATAAGCTCCAACAGTAAAAGTGCTTTTTTTTCTTTCTTTTTTTTTGACGGAAGTGATATTTTAAGAAAGTTTTAATTATAAAAAAATATTTTTAAGCCTTTGATTTTTAGATTAATTTCTAATTGAATTAGGTAGGTTTCTTATAAGAGACAAATTTTTAATTTCTAATTTTAAACAAATACATATACGAGCATAATTTAAACTCACAAATTTACTTAAATTAGGGGAGTGTTTTACCGATTCTTGGGTTAGAGTGAAAGTGCTGTTTGAGTCGACACCGGGCGGTTCAACCAGCCGTATACGGCAAAAGAATAAGTTCCAAGACTGAAAGTGATATTTGAGTCGACACCGGGGCAGTTCAACCAGCCGTATACGGCAAAAGAATAAGTTCCAAGAGTGAAAGTGATATTTGAGTCGCCTAACATACCTGGAAAGGAACAATACAATTCAGCATACAAAGGCAGCAACCATTCAGAAACCCAAATTCGTAGTTAAGCTTTTAGGACATAATCGTTAAGAAAGAGAACTAAACTTCACAAACATCACATGTTATTGTCTGAGCTATAACAGTAAAACGCATAAAATACCCTTATTATTATGAACCAAAGACATTTAACGACGTGACAGAGACGAGCAACGCCTGAAAAGAAACACATGACATTGGCTTAATCACTTGACATATCCTCTAATGAATCAGACCCTGGACTCCATGTTTTCCACTCATTAACAGCGCGAGCAAATGAATTATAAGATGACATAACATGTTATTGTCTGAGCAATAACAGTAAAACGCATAAAATACCCTTATTATTATGAACCAAAGACATTTGACGACGTGACAGAGACGAGCAACGCCTGCAAAGAAACTCATGACAGTGGCTTAATCACTTGAACATATCCTCGAATGAATCAGACCCTGGAATCCATGTTTTCCACTCATTAACAACGCGAGCAAATGAATTATAAGATGAACCTCCGATCTTCAGAGTCTTGGCAGCACTTTCTTTTAGCTTTCTAGCCTTTTGCCTCATGATCTTTCCTTTGTCACCTTCCATTAACAACTTCACCACCCTTTTTATCTCCTCACGTCCAACCACTGTCTGCTCTGAATCCACCCTGGGTTTTATTGCAACTCCGACCTGCTCCGCTAGTATAGTGGCATTCATTCTCTGCTCTGCATAAAGTGGCCAGCAAATCATTGGTACGGCGTGACTTAGACTCTCCAATGTTGAGTTCCATCCGCAGTGAGACAAAAACCCTCCGGTTGATGCATGCTTAAGCACGGCCACCTGTGAAGCCCATGACGGCACAACTAGGCCTCTTTCTCGGGTTCTCTCCGAAAAGCCTTCTGGCAAATACGCCTGTGGATCGTTAACGTCACTTCCAACGTTGAAAAACGAAGCCGAGGCGCTGCTCTGCGTTGGATTGCGCACCACGATGACAAACCTCTGCTGGCTCAGCTCAAGTCCCCATGCTAACTCAGAGAGTTGCTCCATGGTGAGAGTGCCACCGCTACCTAATGATATGAACAGAACGGATTCGGGTGGTTGTTTGTCTAACCATGATAGGATCTCAACATCACGGTCACTTAATGGTTCATCATGTTTGATCAGCGGTCCAACTGGGAAAACTTGTGGCGTGGGGATCTGCTTATAAAATGCATTTTCTTTTATAGCTTTAATGCAGATTGGTTCCAAGTCGTCCCAAGTGTTCATGAATATCCCACTTGCCATAGGCAGTCTGCTCACGTGAAAGAAAAACCACTTGTATTCATCAATCTTTCGATTCTTGACTTGGTCTAGAAGATCTTCTGTTCGAATTTCACTACAACCAGGGACCTTAACTGGTTCAGGTAAATCAACGTACTCGCCTTCCACTTCTCGATCATAAGTGGGAAGACATAAACAGTACGTTAACAAAGCAGTCGAAGCAGTGAAGAACGAGTACGCTGGAATTGAAAGTTCTGAGCAGACGTCGAAGGCCTGCGTACAGAACAAATCAATGACAACAGCTGTTGGCTTGCCCAACTCAATAAGCACTGATTTAAGTGACTTGAGACTCTCTTCAACTATGACGCAGAGCCGAGCAACGACCGTGATATCGGGAGGGGCAACGGCGAAAACGTCCACAAAGGGAAGGTTGACGACGTCGAGGTCGTAAGGAATGGTCGGCGACTGAAGAATCTGGTCCTGAGCTGCAGAAGCTTCATTAGTGGTGATAGCAAGGAAGCTGACATGGCAGTCATGGTCGATCACTAGGCGCTTTGCGAGCTCAAACAGAGGGATGACGTGTCCCAAGCCTGGACTTGCTAAGACTGCAATGTGAGGCTTCTTGCTTTTCGTGACGCCCATCTTTTCTGAAACTCGAATCTCTGAGCTTTTGTGATATTGTTGTGGTGCTACGAAGACGGGAAGAGCGTTTATATCAAGGGAGTATTGGTTAAGGCGTTGAGAATAAATTAGTGGGAACGGAATGACATTCATTATGATTGATTGATTGATCGAATAGTTTTTTATACTTTAATTTTAGGTAATACTCCGTAAGGAATAGTTTTGATTCCTATAAATATTAATTTTTTTAATTAAATATATTTAAAATATAATTAAAATGTAATTAATTAAAAAATATAATTAATTAATTAATTAACATAAAATTTAATTAATTAAATATATATAATTAATTAAGATAAAATTTAATTAATTAATTAAAATATAATTAAGATGTAATTAATTAAATAATTATAATCTAATTAATTAAAATATTATTCATTAATTAATTAAAATATAATAGCATTTGTATTATCAAAAGAATCTAAATTGTATTAAACTATTTTACTTGATTTTACTGTAACAATGAAATGGTGGATATTATGACTATGTCGATAAATTGTAAAATATTTTGAATGATCAAATTATATTTTAAGGATATTATGCTACTAATGATATATTAATATTTCAAGAACTATTAGAAAAGAAAAACCACAATATACTTTATTTAAAATATTATGTTATTTTGAATTGGGTACATAAATGAAAATAATCAATTAAAATATATTTACAATTTGATATAAAACAAAATTTTATCAAATTTTTAAACAAACTGACTATAGCTAATAATAATGATAATTATTTTTTATTTTAACTGATTATTATAATCATAATGATTATATTTATCTTTATTTTTATTGCCGCTGTGTCAGAGTGTCGCTTAAGATCGTAAGGAACAATATGATTAATAATGAAATAGTTTCGAGTGCCACCATTCATCTCTAAATCATTATCAGCTTAAAATCGTGCATGAGCAAGCTAAGTGATAATATAATTTTTGTACTGTAAATGAAAAGTGTTGTGTTTTCATTGCATAACAAGAGAGCTTGACAGACGCACGCTAGCAAAAACAAGAGGGCTTGACATCGTCATATAGCACTTGTGGATAAAGAAGTAAAGATAAAATACGACAGTCTGACTCTGATGTCTGGACTTCTGCTGGCTGTCGTGGAAAATTTGCAATGCTCAATTATTCGCTTCTTGGTTCTGACGATTCTCAGAGCCTCTGACTCAGTTATTCTGTACTTAGCTAATGTCAAAAAAATCTGAGCCATTGATTAAATTTCAATAGATGGCTCAAATCCTCTGATACTGACTAAGTACAGAGTGCCTGATTAGAGGATTTGAACTCGTTCTGATGATGTCTTCCATTTTTTGCGGCTTCTTGCGTGATTAAAACGACGTCGCCCACTAGTACAAAGAATTCCCGCTCGTAATAATTGGAGATTGACTGAGGCAACACCAAACAGGGTGAGACCTCAAAAGAAGCGCCTACTGACCAACGCAGGCATCATCATCTCAGTAGATGACGATCTTTACATTATTGAATACAGATATTCTTGGGCATGTGATTACCTGTGACAGCAATTTTGGCCCAATTATGTCTCCGTCTATTCTAACCATCTATTTATATAGGTCATTGCATAAATAGATGATTAGGGTAGATTGAGACAGGGTTTAATAGGATTGCTCATTGCATAAATAGATGATTAGGATAGATTGAGACAGGGTTTAATAGGATTGCTGACATAGAAAATTTGAGGGGATATTTTTTAGCCCCGTTTTCTGAATTTAAAATTTAACTTTTTTTAATAATTCTGATTATACCTATTTCATCATTTACTATATGCAAAATCTCCTATTAATTCTTAAAATTTTATTTTAAGTACATATGAGTTTTAAAATTTTTATTTTTATCAAATTAACCTTGAAAATTTATATACACTTAAAATAAAAATTATATGATTAATAGTATGTACTACTAAATTTTCCCATACTTCACACTTTAGCGAGATTTTATGTTATTGTTATAAGAATAACTTCAACTTTTCTCATTTAATACATGTTAAATGTATTACATCTTATAATTAATCAATTTAACATAATTTAAAGAATTATTTATAAATTCTTGTTAAAAGTAAAATTATAAACGATTTAAGAAAGCAATAAAGTTGTAAATATAAATAAACATTAAAAATATCGTTAAGATCCTTGGTACCAAAATGCAAATGCCATCTTTAATTCTATTATTTATGTCTAAAGGCCTAATTTGGGGCCAAAAATGATTGGGTTTGATCAATTTAGAACCAAATATTATATTCTACTAAATTAAGGTCTAAACATTATTGAGTATGCTCAATATTAGGCTATTTTGGACGAAAATTTGTCAATGTCCTAACGGTCTATAAGGGATTAGGGATACAAGTTCTTTTGAAAAACTCGTCAATTCCACAAACCTCATATGAACATTCACGTGTGCATTAATATCTAGTTTTGGTTCGTTTAACAGTTTTCTAATATGACATTATCTAAGTTCTATACTGATTGTGTTTTAGGTAAATTGCTTCGTACTAGGAGTTCATCTAACGAGTTAGTCTTCCATACTAAATCTGGTGACTCATTCACTGTATCCTCTATAAGTTTAACTATAGCAGTAACGTTGTTACAAGAAGGTGTTAAATTTCTACACCTGAGGGAAGAAGTATCACTGTTTCAATTGATGCATTTGAACATGTCAGGACCCTTCTCGAGAATCCAGACATCAGGGACTCATTTACCTTTACCGACTCTCATATCTCATAGAATCCAAGAAAATAATTATATCATTGTAATTTATCGATGCAATACACTAGACTTAACTTTAAAGTTGATTTATTGTTGTATCTGTAAAAAATTGTGAAACAACCTCCTACTAGCTAGGGGTCAACCTGCGTCTTATTGAGTGTGGGCTGTTATTGTTCTTGTTCTATGACTTTAATAATTGTTAACCTTCTATTTCCAAGTTTGTATTTGAATATGATATTCAACAAATCGTCTTATTTCATTTTCCATGTATTATGTAAAATATTGAATTCAAATTCTTATATTTTAAGAAAATTCAATAAACAATGAATTTTAGGTAGAAATATAGCACCAAAGAGACAATGTAATGTAATACGACCCAAGTTCAGAGGCATGTTCAGAGGTACTTACTGTGAAGGTGGACCGTCACAGTCTACAGCAGCAACTAAATCACCTCCTCCCCCTCCAGGGCCTACAGTTCCAGATGAGGCATCACTTGCTACTTGTCATGCTACACCATCCCCAACTCATACATCATCCACTAACCCTTTATCGGATGAAGAAGACGACCGCCAACATGAAGCTAAGGGATCTGATGGAAGAAAGTACATAACAATTGTCAATAATTTGTAAATGAAATCGCATTAAACACTATATGTTTTTAATTAAGTTATAGGTTTTTCGGTTTTGCAAATAGTATAAAATTACTTGTTCTTATATTAGGTTGATTATGTCTGGACTGTGTTCTAGAAATATGGCATCTAAATCTAAGGAGAAGATTGATCATAAGGGTTATGTATCAAAGAATATCTCTCAAGTCACAAAGGCATTTTACTTTCAGGAATTTAAGGTACTATAAAAAAATTTAATTGATTCGTGTACATTAATTAGATAAATATTATTACATTATAAGTTATAAAAAATTTTTCTTTTTATTTCAGAAAGAATTTTTGTGGGATTTTGGTTTCGACATAATCATACATGAAGTATGGGAGAGGCGAGCTCATACACGTTATTGCGACTTTATTAATGTGATACACAAGGGCTAATGTACGACTACCTTATATTTCAGAGTAAATATAGAGTCGCTGACAGGAGTATTGGACATCACCTGAGGCAATGTCCATCTTGGGGCGTAGTTCCACCAACGGACGTAGAGGCCTGGGGGGAGATAGTCTTCCCATACATATGGGAGGATCAATTACCTACCACGAGTATGCAAAGAGACTTGTAAGTATCTAACTTGACATCTATATTGTAATTGTTTTACTTTGCTGTATTTCAATTTAAATTGATGAGTAAATATTGAAATGAAAATATGTGTATTATAGATAATGATAATGGTATAAATTTCTGATGTCATATATGGCTTTGTTGAGTTATTTTATTTGTTCAACAGGGGTAAATATAATAAAATAGAGAAAACTTTGCCAAAATTTTTATAAATTATAGTTCATATATAACATTTTATTCTTATGTAGGAAAAGTCTATAGGCATGAGGCCTATACTTTGTCAGTTGTTTTTGCACACTCACACTAAGAAATATGACGATGTGACATTCATAACAGTCGATGTAGATAATTGAATATACGTGAAATTAATGCTTTAATATTATTTTTAATAATTATCACTTACTAATATAAACATTGCTTCCTAATAGGAACAAATATAAGAAAATATTCAGCGACAGTCTCAATACGAGCAAGCTGTTGATGAGATTCAAACGTATCTTGATGTAGGGATAGTAGGGACCGTCGTGAAAGGATCTTCGGGCTAGGTTCATTTGTGAATATATTTTATTCGCAATCCTCCACATCTAGTACAACAACATCTAGTAGACGGTCCCAAACCGATCAAATCAATCAGCTTCAGACCACAGTGGACACATTGATAGACTACATAGCTCAGTTGAGACATGAGGTGGATGAGTTGAAGGCGAAGAGTAGTTGCACCTCAAAGCACTCGCAGTCACCAGGGCATTAGGATTGTTGTAGTCATTTGCTTAAAGTTACAAAAACTTACCATATACACTATAATGTTTTCATTATCAATCAAGATACTAACTTTATATCAATAATCAAATTTCTGTTTAAACAATTTAAATATATAAACAAATCAAAATATTATGTACAGATAATTCATAACTGTTAAAGTTATGCATTAACCATAAGATCATGAAATAAAATTTAATGTAGGGATTTTATAAAAAATTAATTTACTTTACTGATGGAAAAACAAAATTACTTCGATAAAATCCATTATATTTACCGATAAAAAACATAAACCTTCGGTAAAATCTAAAACATTTACCGACATTTACTCTTCCTTTTGTCAGTACTATTGCAAACCGTCAAGATTTTCTGAATTACGATTTATCGACGATCAGCCATAACTGTTGGAATATCACTGACGGTAACATAATACTGTCGGTGAATATTACGATGGAATACTTATATTGGTAGGTAATTTTACTATCGGTTTACTGCAAATTTATCGATAAATTTGCTGACAGTAATAGGCAACCGTCGACATATTTATCGACCGACACATAATAAGTGCGTCGATAAATTTACCTACGACCGTTTTAATGACACCTTTGTCTGTTGGATTCTGTCGATAACTTTCGTCGTTAATCAACGTTTTTCTTATAGTGTATTAACTCTGAGTGAGGTGTCTTACATGACATTTTTGTTACATATTTTATGACATCTTCCTTATTTCCAATGTCACATTAGTCTTACCATAACCCATAACTTTCAATAAGAGTGAATTCCAACTAAACCACCATGATCAAGGATCCACTTTCTGCTTCTGACAAAGCCATGTCCTCACCATCTTCTGTTCCTTGTCCCAGCAGTCTTAGGCATAATTTTATGTTATAATCATAATAATTTATAATAGAAACTAGAAAAGGACAACATAATATACTAACACAAATTGTTCCCTTCAAATTAATTAGCATAATGAACTGGTTTGTGTCTGTTTGTTATGAACAAAATGAATATGGTATATAGTTGATGCTTGCGAGTTTGGCTTTTGCTCTGTTTCATGCGATGTGTGGCTATTACATCAGTCAACTTCCCTTCCACTCTTAGTTAAGAATAAAAACAGGAATATTGTCATTTAATATGTTACCATAATTTAATTCCTTAATATATTAGGAAATTGAATGAGAAATATTACTTGATATATTACAAAATAATACCATTTTAAAAGCTTAGAGATCCATTTCTTTACAATTAGATGGTGATGAACACAGAGGTGTATCTGTATCGACACTACATTCATGCATTAACAACTATGAATTATATGTAACATGACAGGTTAGTATATATATGCTAAAGCTATCTAAACAATTTTCCTCTATATCCATATTAGCTCTTCATGTTTTTCTTTTATATTATGGATAGAAATGGCTCTTTAGTTACGTACTTATGCCATGTACTATAATGCATCTACAACCACATCAACAGAAATATCGTAACACCCGCAGCTAATAGTAAATATTTCTCACTTTATGCTACACATCTTTATATATTTATATATAACTATAACTTAGTAGTTATGGTGGAGATTGGATTTCTTACAAATTAATAGTTTTGGAACATAAGATAATATGATTTTGAACTTAATTAATTATCAAGAAATGTGAGGATGGAGAAGAATGGGAAGTCCTTTTTGGGGTATTGGCATGCGTTTGACAGCAACCTTCTCATCAGGAATTAACTTCTAAAACTTGAATCTTTTCACCAAGTTGTGTGTAACATCCCCTCTCCTATAGGAAGGGCATTTTGGTAATTAGGATGGGTTTGGGATATTTAATTATATCTCGGC
>JANZLD010000002.1:2568743-2581719 GCA_026413575.1 Erythroxylum carthagenense | reverse complement strand
TCTTGGTTCGGGTTCTCTAACCAGTGGAAACTAACAAATCATCAAAATCAAGTATGTTTTGTTTTCCACGCATATATCGATCCTATGCTATATGATATGTTCATATGTTAATTTCTAACAATTACAATATCCAATTTGTTATCTAATAGTACTACCAATGAATTAATGATGTTAAGTAATGAAAATTATCACAATAACTAATAAAATTGTTGGTATCCCTTATATGTTATCATTTTCTTATTCAAATTTAGGTCCGTTTAGTTATACTTCTATTTTTTTGTTGTGGTTTTCAGTTTTTATTTTCAATTTTTGTTTCTATTTTTTTGTAAATAAAAACAAAAACTTGTTCGGTTGTTAATGTTAATGTAGTTATATTTTTATCACTAATAATAATTACATTTTAGATAAAATTTAAAAATAATTATTTTTAATTATATTTATTTATTTAATTTCTTATATAATATGTGTTAACAAATTATTAATAAAATTATGTTATTTTAATAAAATAAATAATTTCTGAATTAATATTTTATTTATAAATTAATATTTATTTGAAATATATTTTAATTATTAAATCAAATTTTATTTGAATATTTATATATTTTACATTTAATTATATATACTTTAACTATAAAAATTAAATTAAATTAAATTATTCATAACTTTATTAAAAATTAAATAATTTATTTAAATGATAGTAAATTATATTACAAAAAACAAAAACAAGAAACAAAAATTACTTTTTATCGTTCTCATAATTTTTTAAAATTGGAAGAAACCAGAACCAAGAGCAAAAACTAAAAACTCAAACAAATAAGATTTTTTATTGAATTTTAAAAAATAAAAATGAAAACAACCACCCATAATATTTGTGACCTTATTGAGAAATGGTCATTAAAAGATAACATATACTTTATTAAATTTATTATAATACTTCAATGAAGACTTGGGTATACATGCTGAAAATAAATAGTCAAGTATTTGAAACTATCTAAAAATTTCATGTCATAGCAGAAAGGGAAGTTGAGAGTAGAGATAGCAATGAGCCAACTTATGGACTAGTTTCACCAATTTTTTAAAATAATTTTTAAAAATTAAAAGTATAATACAATATCTTTTTTAATTGGATCCGGATCTAGACTGTCTAGACCAAAATTTGCCCGAAACCTAGCTCTTTTAAGCAAAACGATGCTATTTTGCTTAAAATAGTTAAATCTCAAGTCAGTCTGAATCTAGACTTAATTCATGAGTTGATCTATTTAAAACAACTAAGTCTGAACTTATGGATCGGTTACTTGTCATCCTTAGCTGAAAGTGACTTGAATTGTCTGCGAACAGATAATGAAAGTGGGTATCAAGTTCCTTGTAATGGTAGAAATGATCTTATCAACTTCCTTATAAAGGTTTTATTTAGTCCATCAATAACGTGGATGTTGCCCGTGCAGTTTAATCATTTAATGAAATAATATCGGGGAAGATTCTAAGTCATTCTATAACTTAATTATCAATAATTAATCTTAGAAGTCTTTTTCATTAGATATCAGAAGAATAAGAATGTTGTTGATTATAAACCAGAGCATTTGATTATACTTTTGATTTTTTTGTGTTTTTTAGCTTTTGGTTTATGGTTTGTATTATCTATTATCTATTATATATTTTTTGTTTTTAGTTTGCTTCAAATGAAATCAAAAACTTATTTTGTTGTTAATATTAATATAGTTATATTTATATCACTGATAATAATTAAAAATATAAGATAAAGTTTCAAGACAAATTATTTTTAATTCAATAGAATTATTTTAATCTATTATATAATATTTATTAATAAATTATACTATTTTATTAAAATAAATAATTTGAAAATTATTTTTATTTAAAAATTAATATTTATTTTAAATACATTTTAGTTATTAAATCAAATTGTTATTTGAAATATATGCAAGATATTTTAAATTTAATTATATTTAATAATAATCATTAATTAAATGTATATAATTTAATAAAAATTAAATGTGGCTCATTTTGTATGATTTATTGTCATGTTAAAATTATTAAGTGAAATCAAATTATTCATAATTCATATTAATAATTAATTTTAGTTAATTAAATATATAATATTAAATTAAATTATTCATAGTTATTGATAATTACTATATTGAATAATTAAATAATATATATTTAATTTATAGTAAATCAAATATAAAAGACATAAACATAAACAGAAAATTAAAATTAAGATTTTTGTAGTTTTTATAAATTTTAAAAACTGGAAAAAAAGCATAAACATAAAACTCAAAAAATCAAGTTCTTTTAATTAAATTTAAAAATAAAAACTAGAAACTAAAATAAAAATAGAAACTAGCGTACACTTAAGAGCTCATTCTCGTCTCGTGTATATGCGCATCTTTCACTATCCTTCTTATGTCTAATTCGTATATAATCTGCTTTTTTTTTTTTGGTAAAGGGGACTAACAGAACGAATTACACGCTAAGTCTGGGGGAAGCATATTCTCGACTCTAACAGGATAAGGTGGCACCCAATGGGTGTTGTAGTAAAATAAGTGACGCCCATTTCAAAATGTTCAGTATACTTTGCTAGCCAGTCGGCGCATCTATTGCTCTCTCGATAAATATGTTGATGAGCAACAGTCCAGTTCCTTGTGAACAACTCGTTAATACTCCAAACGATGGGATGGAGAGTCTTTGATTTGCAATCGGAGGAGGATAGGACATCGAACATCACTTTGGAATCTACCTCAAGTTCGATCCGTTGATGGCCCAAATTCCACACAAGTGTAAGCCTTATGAATAAACCCCAGAGTTTCGCAGCCACCAAAGAGCACCAGCCAATATTTTGGGAGAACCCGCCAAGCTAGTGTCCTGCACTATCCCGTAGAAGGCCTCCTGGGGAAGCTGTGAATGAGGACCATTGACAAGCTCCATCAGTATTAAGCTTGGTCCATCCAGTAGGCGGTTTTATGCCATCCGATGAAATGCGCCTGTCGAGGGCGATATCCGGTAGTAGCAGCTCAACTTTGCCACCCAGTTGAGTTGTGAAGGAGACCTGCATAAGTCAAAATAAGGGAACTAGGTGAGGAAGGTCAAGTAAAGTGTGCATTGAAAAGGGGCTTATTCTTCCATTGCCAAAGAAACCAACAGGTAATGCCAAACAGGATCAACCAATCGTGCCCAAGGACTTGATGGTGTTGTTTGAGATTTTGGAAGCGTCAGTCCCGATCAACCACACTTGGCGGGCTTTGACACAGTCGCGCACTGCATGCAACGATGATTTCTCAAGTCTATAGTGTTGACATGCTCCATCTGTGGTGCATTGCCTACGGACTCGATGTTAGTTCGTGAGCAGCCGATCGTGAGCAAGGAGTCAAGGAAGAAATGAATGCGTTGTAGGCCCTTCCATTGCTAGATGATCGTCCAAACACCATGGGCCGAGGCTTTGTGTTTGGACGGTCATCTGGAAAAGGAAGGGTTTAGTGAGTGAGTGAAAAAGACATCAACATAGTTAAGTTACGCTCGTACCATTAAATCAACATAGTTAAACATGCTTTTTAAGGGACTTGATTTAAATAAACTCTTATGATAAAAGTAACGGTGAGATAATTTCATCTCAAATACAAGAAATTAGAGGAATAACGGATACTATTATTGAAATCCAATTTGTCAAGTAATATGTTCATTCAGTGGAAGTGGAAGTGGAAGCAGAAGTGGAAGTGCATTAAATGAATGAATTCACCAACAGTAGTTAATTTTTATTTATTATTTATTAAAATAATAATTACTGTAAAATATCAATTTCTGCAAATCAATTTTATTAATTGGATGAGAAAATAATTTTTATTTATTATTTAATCAAAATATTAATTACAATAAATAAGAATTACAAAATAAATAATAGTTTTCATGTATACCATGTTATTTATTTTAATATAAATAATTTATTACATTTTATATAATAATAATATATTATTTAATTAATTTTTGTTTAAAGCGAAGTTGCGAATATTGGACCGACCCTGGTACCTAATTAAGTTTTGATATGATACTATACCAGTATCGATCAATATTAGGTACTGTTTCGAATAATTTTTTAAATTTATAAAATAGTCCCTTAATTTATTAAAAATTACAAAGTAGTTCATTGTCATATTGTACAGTTGTACTGTATACTTTATAAATTTACATCAACTCTGTCTCCAAAAATTATAGTAATAAATAACAATCACAATTAATATGAAATAATAATATTTTTCAAATATTTCACATATAAATATAACCACAATTAATATGAAAAAAGTCAATCATCATCGTACGAATATAAAATTAAGAACAATACAAAGTATTAAAAATATTATAATTTATCATATAATAAATAATAATTACATCAATAAATCCAATAAAGAATAATCTTCTATTCCTTGTCCCAGTAGTCTCAGGTGTAATTTTGTTATAATCAAAATAATTTATAATAGAAACTAGAAAAGGACAACATAATATACTAACATAAATTGTTCTCTTCAAATTAATTAGCATAGTGAACCAGTTTGTGTCTGTTTGTCATGAACTAAACGAATATGGTATACGATTGATGCTTGAGAGTTTGTCTTTTTCTCTGTTTCATACAATGTGTGGCTATTACATCATTCAACTTGCCTTCCACTCTTAGTTAAGAACAAAAAAGGGAATATTGTCATTTAATAAGTTACTAGAAATCAATTCCTTAGTATATTAGGAAATCGAATAAAAAATATTACTTCATATATTACAAAATATTACCGTTTTAAAAGCCTGAAGATCTATTTCTTTACAATTAGATGGTGATGAACAAAGATTGCAAGGATCTAGTTGAATGTTAGGATCTTCTTGGGGTGTATCTATATCGACACTACATTCATGCATTAACAACTATGAATTGTATGTAACAGGATAGGTCAGTATATATATGCTAAAGCTACCTAAACTATTTTCCTCTATATCCATATTAGCTCTTCGTGTTTTTCTTTTATTTTAATGACTCTTTAGTTACGTACTCATGCCATATACTATAATGCATCTACAACCATATCAACAGAAATATCGTAACACCCACAACTAATAGTAAATATTTCTTAATTTATGCTACACATCTTTATATATGTATATATGGCTATAGCTTAGCTTTAGAACATAAGATAATATGATTTTGAACTTAATTATCAAGACATGTGAGGACGAAGAAGAACGGGAAGTCCTTTTTGGGGTATTGGCATGGGATTGACAACGATCTTCTCGTCAGGAATTAGCTTCTGAAACTTGAATCTTTTCACCAAGTTGTGTATGAACACTAATATTTCCAGTCTAGCATATTCCTTTTCAGGACATATCTGAGGTCCTCTACCAAATGGGACATATATGTATGGTGTAGGTCCATTTCTTTCAAATCAAGTTCGATCGAACATTTATGGCTTAGGGAAGTACTTTGGACTTTTGTATGTTGAACTTACACTTCAATATAGCTATATGCATACGAGACATCACCTGTAAATTTATCTATTCTTATCAAAACTATTAATCATTTAGACTTTTGATTTAGTGAATTACGAGTATCTTCTAGCCCTTTGGAATTGAGAAAACATTGAAATTGAAGTCGATGATGGCTTCTCTAAAAGCACCCTAAAGAGGAGAAGCAAGTCTGATGACTTTAGATCCTACATTCCACGAGTACTTCACCTTCTATATGTCATTCAAGTTCAACAACTCTCCTGGTGCTTTTGTTTATGCTATCTCCACTTGTTCTATACATGTAACAAAAAGTTAAAAACAATTACACTGTAACTATTCAAATCAAAATGATAAGAATTAATAACAATAAGTAATACCCTTATAAATATGCTTATAAATATGGGGAGTTCCACACGAGACTTAACAATGAAGGCATAGGTAACACTAGTAGGGTCGTGTCCACCAATCAATAGTCCTAAGAGCCTATCTGTGATCTTACTCTCATTCATGTACTTTCCATACTCAAAACTTATCGTCAATATGTAGGTCAATACATCCTGTGTAGTCGATGCCTTTCTCTCTACCATATCGATCTTTCTTTGTTTAATAATGGCAAGAAGTTCACTCCTTATAAATTTTGAATCGTTAATGGCCCAATGAAATGGAGTTCCAAGTAAATCAATAGGGACGGAAATAATTCCTAAAGCTAGAGGATAGAAATGGCCGTATAGTTTAGCGATGCGATTTGGGTCTTCGAGGCTAATAAACAATTAACATGAACATATAGTTCTTTGCAACATAGAAGACGATAACTTTTTCTTCGTTTTCCCATTCGGAGGAAAATTGTATGCGTGCTATAGCATCCATAACACTAATATATCGCTGAAAAGCCTCAAGTTTTAAGAACTCATGGATCATTTTATGGATCTTTATGGCTTCTTCTTTGGATAAGGTCTGAAGAGAAGATGGAAAGAACTTATTGATAAAGTCAGGCGACCATGAAATAGCAAGCCTGCTCTCATTGGAGAATAATAACTTGTTGCCTATTGCATCACAAACAATCATAGTCGGCTAGCCAAGAATATTGGTTTTAAAAACCTCCGATGAATATTTAGAAATTTGATCAAACACGAACTTCTCAAGATGGCCTTTCCATCCAGTGAACAAGAATTCAAGGCTCTCTGCTATGTGGGGAATACTAGTTTTGCTTGGAGGGAGATTGGCATGGCTACATTAAGATTGACATGGCAGGAGGGGTTAATTGTGTAGCTATAAAATTAGTGAAGTTGTTGGTGAATCTATTCCACTTGTATGTAATCTTAAATATAAAAAGAAGTTTGAGTTAACAATATGAATCACACAGACCTATAAGTATTCATATGAAAACAAAACATATATACGTGGCCGATAAATCCTAACTTTCATGTGGCTGAAACAAAAATGACACCAACTTCAAACAAACAAATCCTAACAATAATTGTTTCCCTCAATCACATCTCTTCTCTTTAACATCTAACGTCCTTTCCAAGTTAGTTGAATCTATTTACTACCTTTTACAATGCTTACAACTTTTATATTATATTCAACAAAATGACGTAAAAGTAGGAGGAGAGTTAGTAATTACTTAAGGTTCGACAAGCTATTATTGCATAATAAAACACTGAAGTCTAACAAGGTTTTTGTTACTGGTATATAGCTTAGCTTCGACTATAAAGATGATGTAGTATTACGAAGCTCTGCATCTTCTTCTAGTACAACATATTTATACTTTGGTGACGTTTTTTCTTTTTCTTTTCCCATCCCTCAATGGAAAAGAAGGTCACTATATATCTACCAGCAAAGCTAGATATATAATCTTGAAGTATTTCCTTTTTTTAGTTGTAGAAACCAATATATATTTCCCATCCCTCAATGGAAAAGAAGGTCACTATGTATCTACCAACAAAGCTAGATATATAACCTTGAAGCATTTCCTTTTTTAGTTGTAGAAACCAATATATATAACCAGGAAGCATTTTCTACTACTAACAACCAATAACGGTTTACTTTACTTTTGTTTATTCTTTCTAGAAATATACGATGTAGATGCTTATTACCTAATAATGTTATATAAGTAGTTGACGTATTAATATTAGTGTAAACCAGCAAAAGGATCTTTTTTCCATTCTTGGTTCTTATCTTCTTCTTCTTTCATGTCTCTTTACCATTCTTCTCTTTCCTCTAATCCATAACTTAGATGTTGATGGTATACTTCCATGAATATTAGGGTTTAAATTAAGGAAGTGTCAGAAAATAGATCACAAAAATGTCACGTAAAACATCTCACTTATACTTAACGGTGTGTGTGTGACACTACCAAATTTCTATCCCCAATAGCCTAATATTGAGTAGATTCGATAACATTTAGACCTTAATTGAGTAGATTGTAATGTTGGGCCCTAAATTGATCAAACCCAATAACTTTTGGCCCTAAATTAGGCATTTAGCCATCAAATTAACCACTAAACACATATCAAATTACCTATAAAAATACAATGCAATCTACTTCTATCAATAACAAATTTGATAATTCTCTTTTCTATCTTTTTCGTGTTGATATTTTTCAAGCAAAGTTTTCATTTTCTACTTCACATCATGACTTACTTTTTTACAGAGTTCTACATCTCTTTTAACCCCAACTAAATACTTCTTTAATCGAGTGATTCCTCCACCTTTCAAATGCTTATTACAAAACAAGCAAATTGTATGGATCTTTATACTCAGGACCAAAGCAGTATGAACCCAAGCTAGATTATTACATCTTCCTGAAGTCATTTGATCAGGATTACTTGAACTTTCTTCCATTTATCTGTAAAAATAAATGAATACATATATCAAAATTATACACAATTTAATTTCATCTAACACAATCTTATTTTATCTTACACAATTCATCAATAAGTTAGAAACCAATAATTCAATTATTCAAACACAATTACACAATACGCATGTTCATCATATGTAATATAACTCATTTTGTATTATTACATCATACATAATTCAATTTCATCTAACATAATTTATCAATAAGTCATAAACTAACAATTTAAGTATTCAACATACACAATTACATAATACGCATGTCCATCATGTGTAACTTAACTCATGTTCTTTCATTACATCATACATAATTCAATTTTATCTAACATAATCCAATTTTGCCCAACACAATTCATCCATAAGTCAGAAACCAACAATTCAACAATTCAACATACACAATTACATAATACTCATGTCCATCATATGTAATATAACTCATTTTGTATGATTACATCATACACAATTCATTTTCATCCAACACAATCATATTTTATCTAACACAATTCAAAATACGCTTATTTTTCCTTTCTACTATATTGCTTTTCTTTCCTCATCTTTTCGTGTCTCTTTAAAAAGTGAAAGAAAAGAAAATCAGAGTCTTCTCTTCTTATGATAAAACAAAGCAATGATTTGACAAATTTAGGTGGCATTCGAAACTAAATCTACTAGCTTTCTTGGTTTATTTTATGATATGCCTAACAATTTAATTGTCATTACCAATCAATCAACTAATCAACTTGACAACTTTATTGAAAGAGATTGCTATTAGACTATTCTAACCTTCATGTTTTTGGAAGTCCTGCATATGTGATGTATCATGCCCAGGATGTTTCCAAGTTGGATCCTAAGTCTAGGAAATGTATTTTCGTATGCTATGCTGATGGTGTAAAGGGGTATCACCTGTGGGATCCCACTACCTGCAAGGTCGTTATCAGTAGGGATGTCATCTTCATGGAAGATAAGCATTGTAGTGAAGATGTAGATACATCAGGGTCAGATATTATGGTAATACAAGTGAACGAACACACTTCTGAAGTAGTGCCAGATCAGAATCCTGTGGAGAATGATACTGAAGTCAATGAAATCTGACGATCTGATGCTGAAGTCGATGAACTCAGATGATCAACTCGCATAAGGGAAGCTCTCAGTTGGCATTCTGATTATATTATGGATAGCAATGTAGCATACTGTTTACTCACTGAAGATGGAGAACCATCGACCTTCCAGGAGGCGGTAGGTGGTTCAGATGCGTACCAGTGGATAGCAGCAATGTAGAAGGAGATCGAGGTTCTGCATAAGAATTAGACTTGGGATCTTGTACAGCTATCATCAGGGAGGAAACCGAGGAAACCCATTGGAAACAAATAGGTGTTCAAAATCAAAAGAAACAGTGATGACCAGTTGGAGAGGTATCGGGCAAGATTGGTGGTCAAATGATATGCTTAAAAGGAAGGTATTGATTTCACTGAAATATTCTCACCTGTTGTTCGATTAACTACCATTCGTATAGTTCTAGCATTATCAGCAGTGCATGATTTACATCTAGAATAGCTAGATGTAAAGACAACTTTTCTTTATGGTGATCTTAAAGAAGAGATTTATATGCTCCACCCAGAAGGTTTTGAAGAAAAAGGAAAAGAGAAATTGGTTTGCAGGCTAAACAAATCTTTATACGGACTCAAGCAGGCGCCAAGGTGTTGGTATAAGAGATTTGATTCTTTCATCATGAATCTGGGATACAATAGATTATACGCAGACCCTTGTGCATATTACAAGAGGTTTGGAGGTGATGATTTTGTCATATTGCTATTGTATGTTGACGATATGTTGGTGACAAGCTCCAATAAAGATCGTATTCAGGAATTAAAGACTCAGTTGGCTAGGGAGTTTGAGATGAAAGGCTTGGGACCAGCAAACAAGATTCTTGGGATGCAGATTCACCGAGACAGTAACAATAGGAAGATCTGGCTTTTTCAGACAAATTACCTGAAGAAGGTCTTGCGACGCTTCAACGTACAAGACTGTAAGCCAGTATCCACCCCACTCCCTATTAATTCCAAGTTGTCTTCTAAGATGAGTCCTAGAAGTGAAGTAGAGAGGATAGAGATATCTCGAGTATCGTATGCATTAGCAGTGGTTAGCCTAATGTTTGTCATGGTTAGCACCAGACCAGACATTGCACATGCAGTGGGAGTTGTGAGTCGGTACATGGCAAATCCTGGCAGAGAGCATTGGAGAGCAGTAAAAAGAATTCTTTGTTACATCAAAGGAACGTTGAATGCTGCATTATATTACAGAGGATCAGACACAGGTATTTGTGGGTATGTTGATTCAGATTATGCAGGTGATCTCGACAGAAGCAAGTCCACCACCAAATATGTATTCTTACTTGCTAGCGGAGCTGTAAGCTAGGTATCTAAACTACAGTCAGTTGTGACTATATCAACAACAGAAGCAAAATATATTGCAGCTACACAAGTTAGTAAGGAAGCAGTTTGGTTGAAGTTGGTCATGGAGGAGTTCGAGCACGTACAGGAGATCATTTCTCTATTTTGTGACAGCCATAGTGCTTTGCTTCTTGCAAAGAATCTAGCCTTTCATGCCTAGAGCAAACATATCATAGTGTAGTACCACTTCGTTCGTGAGAAAGTGGAGAAATGGACAATTACTGTAAAAAAGATCAACACGAAGCAAAACGTGGTAGATTTTTTGACTAAGGTTGTCAACACAGATAAGTTCATATGGTGTTGTTCCTCCTATGGCCTGATAAAGACATAAGCAGTATGGAGCCGAGAGAGAAAGAATGGTGAAGATTAATTAGTATCTAATTTAATCTTCAAATGGGAGAATGTTAAATTACTTATCCCACATTGATGGGATAAGAAAGTAAGGGGAGGAGTGGAGCCTATAAAAGAAGGCTCACTCCTCCTCCTTCAACACATCAAAAATCAAACACTCCTCTTTTATATACAAATTAGAGGATTAAGTTTGTAATCCCTATTTTTGTTATAGTGAAATTCTTCTCTCTCCGTGGTTTTTACCTTATTGGGGTTTTCTACGTAAATTTCTTGTGTTCTTTAATTTCTTCCTATTTCCTATATATTTTCCTTTATCTGTGCTTTCTTTTCCGACAATAAAGTCTAAGAATATATAAGTAAGATTTTCGTATGTTGATATTCTCATTCATCCTCCATGAAGAAGATAAAAAGCCTATTCGTGAAACCCAATTCAATGAAGAATATAAAAAATAGAGGAAAAGTTGACTTATATGAAAAAGACAGAAGATGAGGAACACGAACACAACAGCAAATAGTGACAGCAGCAAGAGGAGGAACACGCACAAGCACATAACAGAAGAGGAGGAACTCACACACTGCAGAAGAGGACGGAGAAGAACGTGAATTTACGAGAGATCTATGTTTAGGTTATAAATATCAGAAAATGACTTCGTTTGCACTTTTTTATTCTTCTTTTTACCAAAAGTTTTTCTATGAAAATTAGAAAATATAGCTGCTAGTTGACTTTTACCTGAAAAATATTTTCATAATTAAACCATTCCACTATATTTTTGTAGCTAAAACCTTTTCACTGCGAATTTAAAAAATTTTGATGATACCTATAATAGATTTGAGTTTTAGCCGCAAAAAACATTTAGTTGCTAAGAACTATTTGCTATAAAATTTAAGTGTAGTTAAATATTATTCGCTACAAAAATAAAATTGTACTTAAATGAACGTAGCTAATATTCTAAAAAAAACCATAAACATAAAATTTTTGAGGTACTATTTTTACAGGCTACGACTAAAATTTTGTAGCCAAAAAATTATTTTTAGGTACATAACGAAAAAAATATAACTAAAAGTGATATTTTTCGTAGTGTTTTCTAAGGTAATTATCCATTATTACATTCATATTATTTTATTAAATATGGCAAATTTTCACAACTATTAAAAACAAAAATTAAAAGTTATTTATATATAGTAAAATATTTATAATTTAATGTTTTAATATTTTGCATTAAAGTTAATATCTTTCTTTATACAAAATATCTTTCTTTTAATATAATATCAGAATGATTTTGCTTCGACATAAACTTCTCGTGGATAGATGATCATGTGAACGCATATTTTCATACTTTTAAGTGTAACCGAGTTGCGTTGAGTGAAGATCGTCTATCAACCCTGTTCCATCAGTACCAAACCTTAAATTTTGCTTGGACTCACTCAAATTTGTGGTTGTGCGGGTCTTGGATAAAAGAAGAATTGCTCCCAGCTGTATTAAGTGTGTCATACTGCACGTCCACTAAAAATAATAATAATTAATCATGATTTAAATATAAGAATGCGTGCCGTACAAGAGATTCCATCATCTTTGATTGGTATAGTAAAATAAAATAAAAGTACGACTACATGTCATCGGTAAAATGAAGTCATCGGTATGATAATATTTGTTTATCACATCACATCTTCCAAGTCCCTGGTCGATCGAGTTCGGATCCTCTGTCCAACGTTACTCTGTCGAACTCTGTCTAATTAAAAAACGGCGTCGTTTCCCTTACAAATTTTGCTACGTTGTCTTAAATGGCAGAGGCGCCTGTGGGACCCACCCACGGGCGCCGTTT
>JANZLD010000002.1:2513310-2529557 GCA_026413575.1 Erythroxylum carthagenense | reverse complement strand
AAAACTTGAATTCCGGTACCGGATTTGGGCCGGAACGGTACGTACCGGCCGGTACCGGCCGGTACGGAACGGAATTCGGTACATTGATTCTACATTTTAAACTTTATATAATTTTGTAATATTTGTCAAAACAATTTAAAATATTAATGAAATAGTCAAACTTCTTATTTATAGAAAAATAATTTACTATTAATTTTTAAATTCACAAAATTAATGTGACTCACTATATAAATTAATCATTGTTCAAGTCAGCGTACTGATCCTCTGCACCAATAACTCGCGGATCTCTTACCGTTCGTTTGGATTAAAGGAAAGTAAGAGAAACGAAAGGAAGATAATTGAACTTCTCTTAGTTTTCATTGTTTAGACAAAAATAAGCAAAAAAAAAAGTGAGAGAATGGAGATGAAAGTGAGGAAAATTTGGGCCAAAAATATTTCCTCTCAAATTAGTAGGAAAGAAGGAGAAATTCAAGATAAGAGAACCATCTCTCTTATCTTGTCTAATATAAGTTTCAATTATCTCCTTTAATAAATTAGGAAAACAATCAAAAGAAATGAAGTCTCATTTATTTTCCATTATTTTTTCTCTTTTTCTCTTAATATTTTATTTCCTTTCCCTTATATAAATAAGGATCCAAACAAAGGCTTAAACCCGTAAACTTGTAAGTTGGCAACGACGGTGAGATGGCATGAAAGACAAATAGCGCTGAGGAGAGGAGTGAGATATTAAGATTGTGAGAGGCAGCCGCATGAGATGAAGAGGAAGGAAGGTTCAATGGTTTAGTGTGAATGACTCAGCGTAATTTAACGGTGTTTGGTTGACTGAAATAGATAAAGAATAGAATAGTTATTTTTAAGAATAGAATAGATCAATAATAAAATGGAATAGATATTACTTATTCTTACGAATTTTTAATAATGATATATGTTAATGTTTGGTTTGAAAACATAAATTTATAATAACAAAGGAATAACTAATAAAAAGATAAAAATAATCATTATAATCTCCACTATTATTATTATTATCATCATTATTATTACTATTACGACAATGACGGCGACGATGACGATGATGATTATTAATTTTTTTATAATAATAAGAAAAAGAAGAAGAAGAAAATGAATAAATAATAATAATAATAATAATAATAAATTAATAATAATAACAATAATAATAATAACGATGATAAGAAGAAGAATAAAATAATAATAATAATAATAAGGAAAAGAAAAATTATTGATAATAATAACATTAACAAAATTAAATAATAATAATAATATAATAATAATAATAGGGAGAAAGATTGTATTTATAATAATAATAATGAAGTAAGGCAATGGACGATCCTTTCTTTGCCATGTTGTGTTAGATTGCTTTCTTTTCCTTTGATCATGATTGGTCTTAAAGTATGTGGCGTTTCTCTTCACTATCTTCTCCATTTGGTTACTGACTGCCTCCGATTGGTCCTAAGTCTTCTTCCACTTGCCTCTCTTTATTCTTCTTGTTCTTATCCTTTCACTCGTTTTTTAAAAAGTTGATCTTTTATGAATTTGAAACAGTTCAAAATCTTCAGATTATATAAAATAACGCATTATTAATTTTATTTTAGGTCATTTTATTAAAAATTAAATAGTATTATTTAAAAAAAATTTGAGCCATTGATTTACAATTGATCCCAAGATTAGTCTAAAAGGAGATGAAGTCAAAGTAAGAAGCTTTGCCCGCACTCAAATTTGTTACACACTCTAAACAAAAAGAAAAGGCGTACGGTGTAAGCAGAAGGTCTCACCTGACACATGCATTGCACTTGATATTTTGACCGACATGTTCTCTTGCATGTAATAATCTGCTTCTAGTAGAAACTGAGACATTAACACACGTTGGTTAACTGGAAAATGATGTCCAAAGTAAATTTGGATAAGATCTCGCGCGTAGAAAGGAAATTTCGAAGCACTGGCGAGCGAGTTGGGAGGGAGTGACGTCCACTAGAGTAAGCGAAGCATTGCATGAGCTTGACCAATTAAGAGAAGCCACGTATTATTCAATACTCTTCACTGTATTTGTATGTTCTTAACCATGGTTGCGTCTTGCGTGAGCTATTTGTATAGCCCTTCTGTGGACCGGAGCCACTGGCCACTTGTGGTTTGAGGGTTGCTGAGCCAGTGACTTGCTGCTACCCGGGGTCTCCATTCAAAAGGTTAGAACTTTGACCTCCAATCACTGAATTATATACCCCTTTTCTCTGGGAATTGTTGTTTGATTGATTTGTATCTTTGGGTTCTGGTATATACTTATGCTCAGTTTAGTTCCTTGTTTTTATATACTTTCTCGTGCATTTCTTGATAAAGATTCTGATTCTGTATTCTTGGATTGTGCGAAAGTGGAGTAAAAGAACTGCAAGTTTGTGGCTCAGTTTATCTGCTTTATCTTTGTTTTCTTAGAAGCCAAGAAAATAATAGATCATCGATGCTTGATCATGTATTTGGTCCTGTTTTATATGGGTTTGGTCATGGGGTTCTGATTTTGAGAAGATGAATTCAGCTTTGGCAGTTGATCGTATCAGTCGTTCTTTTTAGGCGCTTTTCATGCGATTTCATTATGTTTGTGCATCCTTAGTTCCGTTTATATTAAAATTTTTAATACCGGTAGAGTACAGAGTTCATCGACAACAATTAGGTTTGAATCAACTATTGTCAAAATGATTAGAACTTGCTACTTATAAACTCTTTTAACACTTACCAAATATGGATACTCTACCAATTTGTGAAAAACTAGAGTGGAAACTTGCAACTTACTTTCTTGTTTCCTTTGAACTTTGAGGAGTTTTGACCGCCCATTTGGCGCCATGAACTACATAAAGTAACATGAACATAACTTGACCCAGATGGACTTCGAGAAAAATATTCTCGTTATTCTGGTTTTACTCTGGTATTAACCCTCTTCTTGAAGTGGAAGCGGTGGATATAAAATTCATTTCAAATAAACTAAAACAGATTGGTAAAACAGAGTGGTATTAACCCTCTTCTTTTTTAACAGATTGGTAAAAAAGAGCAGTGCATCTGGATGAAATAAAGGAAAACATGTAATTTCTGGGCGATCATTGTTGTTCTATCCTTCAATTTGAATACAGTAGTTGGGTGCTGTTTTCTTGAACTTGAATACAAAAGTTTCGTACCAATCCTCATTAAATGGGATCTTCTCAATTATAGTATGAATTCTTTGTGAACTTGCTTTTATGATTTTTTCTTTTTGACAAGTAGTTTTATGAACTTGCTTTTATGAATTTTTTGTCATCACTTAGTCAAATATTTGACTTGTGATTCTTCTTGTTTATAATTATGTTGGTGTACCTGGATCAGATAATGTATCTTCTGCTTCAAATGTTCAAGTTTGGAGTTTGTAGATTTATAGAATTGGCAAGTGCATAATGTTATTTGATCTTCTTTTCACTTTTTCGCTCTCTTTAATTTTTTTTGTTCTAACTTTCGGAAATCAACCAAAAAAAGGAAAAAGAGTTAGAATTTTCTAAATTCACTGTTGATAATTGATTCTTTCCCATCGTTAATGGTTACTGCAGTATGTCTGACCTCCATTAACTGTTGTGACCAGCAAGCAATTTTACATTCCCTGGATTGAAAAATCATGTGTCCTCCGGGAGCTCCCCCAATCACTGAGATGGAGTTTGATTTTCGTGATGGGAAGATCTTTATGTCATTACGGAAACTGAACAAAGGATCCCCTCCTCCTGACAACGTGATCTCTGATGTGAATCCCTTTCATTATGCACCAATGAATGTACCTGGTAAGAACTCAAGAACAAGTTTTTCTTCACAAGGATTTTGAAGTTCAGTGTCTATTTGATTACTTTGACCATCTACTATTTCCTTCCATGCAAGAATTACTTGCTGTAGTTGCACGAACTATTCTTTTAGCACATCTTGATTATAGAATCAAAACTCACAAACATCCTTATGCAGAAAACATATGGTTCTGGAACAAAACCGAGGGAAAAGGGAGTACATTACTGGGACGCTGGAAGGTTAAAGGAGAGGCCTGTAAATTATTCTCCAACTCTACCCTCACTGGCTGGAAATCCACTTTCGAATTCTTTGAAGGCCCAGTTTCTGATGAACGCAAAACGAATTGGCTGTTGGAGAAGTATTGGATAACTCTGAAGGAGGTTGTTGAAAACAGCAAAGAAAAGGTAATTTACGAGTATCCTACCATTTTAAGCCTATTTAGTAACATTCTGGTTTTCTTTTTATTTCCACCGAACCTGTCAGTCAACTGTCAGTTTGGTTGGATGTATTTTAGCAGGCAAGCTCACTGTGCAGAATCTATCGCGGAGGTAGAGTAGATACCGAACTTGGCAATCAGAGAGGCACTTCCAGCTGTACTGTAACTAAAGGGTCCACTCGTGTACAACATTTAGTTCCTCAAATGAATGATAATGTCACCGACAAAGGTTCTACAAGTAAGCGTGAGGTGCATCAACCTTAAGCCCTATCCTACTTAAGTTTGGATATTGCAACTGAATTTGACTGCTTTGACATTTGGAGTCTAAAGTTGAAATATCTGGTTTGCTCTTTGTCAGTGAAACTGTTTCCCTGTGCATATATCTGTGCCTTAAGAAGTTCGCTATTGTTTTTGTAGATGGTCAGGAATGATGAGGCCACAAACTTGGCTTTAGCCCAAAGTCTGGTGAATGAGGTGGTTGAGATCCCACCTGAAATTGATTATCTTGCTAATGGTGACTACATTGAAATGGAGGATTTTGTCAATCCAGTATCAGGTTCCTCGAGTTCAGATAATTCAAGTTGCCTGAGTTCATCATCTGATGAATATTTCGATCCAGTTGAATTGCTGCGAGAGCTGGAAAAGGGAAGTAACCAAAATTTGGCTAAGGATGGAGGCTGCAAGCTCAGTGTAACTGCATCTGTCAGACCAGATGAGCTGCTTATGTCGCCAACTTCTCCAGGTTTATATTCACTGCTCCTGTTTCATTCATTTCTTCTGCGGTTTTTCTGCTGTTCCGAAAGTTTCCTGAAAATATACACAGAGAGTATATGCACGAAGTTTATTTGAAACCAATTTTTCTAAAAGCATACTTTATCTAAACATTAAACTCTCTTTAGCCTTTGAATGCATCTATACTGAGGCTATCTACATCAAACCAGTAGTGCTTGTGTTTAAGTGCACTGTTGGATCTGTGGTATCAGTCAAAATTGATGGTCCAGCAGCTATCTTGCAGTTTTATAAAGACCAAGACTTGATGATGTATTCGAGAAATTTACCCTCATGTATCTGATTGCATTACTAATCTATCACCTAGCAGTTACGAATTGATTGTATCAACTACGTTGTCTGCAGAAACTTTTATAAGGGTAGAAGAAGATGTGCCAACCAAATCGGAAACTCGGGACGCTAGTCTATTTACTCCTCGTCTGGCACACGGCATCAAAGGTCTCGATAACAAGCATTCCTCTTCGAATCCTCAGGAAGCGGGCACATCATCTGGGAACAACAACGAACCTCGAGATGGAAAGAGGCTACCACCTACCAAAGGCAAGAAGAAGATGCTCAAGAAATATCTTTGTTTCATGCCTTTTGGTTGCCTTTGCTAGTCAACTTATGTAAGTCAAACCATCAACTGATAGCAAATACATCAACAGATTGCATTTGCTATTGATGTATTTGCTATCAGATGATGGCAGAATATAATATATTAGCTGGTTTGATTAGTAAATAATATCAGCTACTTATTTAAAAATATTTGATAAAATTAACAGTTTAATATTACTTATTTATGTGTAAAATAATTTATAAGGGATTGACTTAAAAAAATTATAAGAACATGAGTATTGTATTTTAATATTTCTTTAAACATTCTCATAAGAATTTAAATTGTAGATATTTAATTTCACAAAATTAAGTTGATAATTTTAATAAAAAATAATATAAATTATAGAATTCAATATTCTCGATCCTTACTGCAACGGATGACCTGTGTTAGCTCGATTAAAAACTTTGTTAAAAATATTATTATTTATAAATTATTATGTGTATTTAATAATTTAATTAAGATATATAATCAATAATTAAATTGATACGAGTGTTTTCTGGACCAACAAGTCTCTTCCATGAATAAGTCCACAGGATGGAGTAACCCAAATAAAAGAAAGCAAGAAGTGACACCTCACCTAAGCTTCCTCTGGCACGTGCCTCCATTATCTACACCCGGGATGGAACTGGGCCGAAGGCAGTCAGATTTAAGCCCAATTTGGCCCAATTAAATTTAATTTTTATTCTTAATTAAAAATAAAATAACTTAATTTTTATTTTTATTGGGTGAGTATTTAATGAACATATTACGTAAACAAAAATAATTATTTTGATCTAATTTATATAAATTTTAAAAAGTTAATATTAAATTAAAAATTTTAATATATTAAAATAGAAAAGCATAGTAAATAAGATATTTTCCTTATTTAGTGTTTGAAATTTTATTTATTAACTGTGGTTGAATGTCGAGTGTATTGATTTATTTACTGCTTTATTCAGCATCAACCTCTTTTGTCCATTCTACATTTGAAATTTATTTACTAATTGTGGTAGAGTGTTCCGTGTATTTTGTTATTTACTACTTTATTCAATATTCACTCTTTTTGTGCACTTTGTATGTAGGTTTAAAAGAAATTGTCTTTACAATATAAAAATAAGATAGTATATTATTAAATTTTTCTAAATTTTAATTTATTGCAAAACTTCAAACTAATGTGATAATAATAATATAATGCAGTGCTCTCAAATAATGCCGAAGAGGACAGCATCTTCGTTTGGGTGGATGGTCCCCGCCAAGGATTTTGCAAGCCGAATCATGGTTCATATTTTAGCTAAATCTAGATATTTTCTACTTTGTAAGGAAGAGTCCTGAATAATGCTATTTGAACTTTTGGAGTATATAGTATACTGTCACCTAGGAATACGTCAGCCCTAATTTTTTAAATTAAAAATATAAAATAACGTAATTTTTAAAATTGAATTAGACTTAATATTTATTTAATATAAATATTAAATTTAACTCACACAAACTTAACAATTTATTTAAATTAATTGTTAATCTTCAATTTAAGTTTAATTCAATTTGACCTAATTGATGGTTAGAGCAAGAAAGGAGATTAGTTAGATACTGGACCAACATGTCCTGTCTCCTTCATCCAATCACACCTTATCAGGTAGTTTCCTACCTGTTGCCCAATTCCGCGACCACATTCCATACTTTCGCCTGTTATCCTACCAAAATATCCAATCATTAACACCAAAATTACCTTCATTCAACCCATTCTTTTCATGTGGTTAAAATAAATTTTATATCTTAGTGAGATTAACTTATAAGGGTCACTCTTGGAATTTCAATTCTATTGCATCATAGTCAACAATATTTGGCTAAAACTCACATGCCTTACTTTTGTCTACATTATTTGGCACATTGCATGATTTTGTCCTCACCTGCCTCACATTTCGATCACGTATTATGCTATAGCGTGAACTTTGATGGTCGACTAACATGAGAGACCGCTCACTTCTGTTTCGATTGAGAATGAACGGCTCAGATGGTAGGCTTTGGTGCTACCAATCACAGGATAGTGAATCAGTGACGATTAAAAAAAGAGCCGTTCCTTCTTTTATGTCACACACACTTTGCTATGATTACACATGTTATGTCAACATGCCACGACCTCTTGTGATGTTGCGGCCTCGACTTTTCCCTTAATCCAACGGATGTAACCGCGATGCTCCCCGATGAACGGCTGTCATCATTCCGCCGCAGTGGCGGAAAATGAGAAGGAAAGAACACGCAACGTTGGACTTCCTAGCATAATGTAACGGTATTAGGAGGAAAGATAACGATCCAACGGATGTAACCGCGATGATCCTCAATGAGCGGCTGTTATGAATCCTCGGTGGCGGGAAAATAAAAAGGGCAAGAACGCTGAACACACAACGTTGGATATATTAGCGTAATTTAATGATGTTATGATAAGGAAAAAAATAATTAATAGTGGTAGGAGTCCCATGTTGGATAAGACAGCACCGACGGCTGGTAGGTCCCCAGCACGTGGGTCCCGCTGACGAATTTCGGGATTTTCCGTTACGTCCCACTTCCCTCTGACGGACGTTACTTTATTTTCTGTTCCCTCCATTTGCTTTTTCGTTTGCAGTTTCAACTTTATTGCTTAAAAAAGTTGAAATAAAAGTCTAGTGTCCGTTTAAAAAACATATTTTTTAAAATTTAATTAATTATTTAATATTTTAAGAATCATGCAATTTGGTTTTTAAAATATTTTATTAATATTAGAAACCAAATGATGTAAAGATTATATATTTAAAATATTAAATAATCACATTCTAAATACATAATTATTAATATATTAATCACATAAATTTTAATAAAATGTAATTATTTTAAATATTATATTAATTTTAAAAGATTATTTGTGTTTCTCTTGAAAATTTCAATTTCAAATTCAAATTGACAGAGTAAAGAAAGACAGGGGAGCAAGGGCGTATCCGTCAATTCGGCTGCAACGCGGTAGTCAAACAGTCAACTCCTACGTCGTTTTTGTTGGGAGTATATGTATTTTAAATTAAAAACCGCTACTGGTATTTTGAAAACCTCCGTTTCTCTTTCTCTCACTAAAGCAAAGTGGTATGAGTAACGAGACCATCACCAAACGTCTTCCCACTTTACGTGGCTTCCTGCTATTCGTCAAATAGAGCTCGTCGGGATTCATAGCGACACAACCAATAAGCACAACGCAGCCGCTCTAAGCTTCTCTCTCTATCACATTCACAGACACACACGAGAGGGGGAAGGAAAAAAAAAAAGGAAAGCTCTCTCTTTCTCTCTCTCTCTCTCCATCTGTGCTTTTTCTCTCTAAGAAAATCCCAAATATCTCTTGCTTCTCTCTCCTTCCGCATTTGAAACTGCCATGAGCTTACTCAGCAATGCATGATCTTCCTGCCGATTGTGGTTTTGTGCTGTGAGGCTCTGGTTTTAAGGGGGGCTTTGGTTCGTTTGAGTTGGGGGAGAGTGATATGTTGGAGACTGTGGAGAGTTCGGTGAATGGGGGGTTCTCTTCACACTTGCAGAGCTGTGGAGATAGTAGCGAAGAGGAGCTTTCCGTGTTGCCACGTCACACTAAGGTGGTTGTTACAGGCAATAACAGAACCAAGTCGGTCCTTGTGGGTCTTCAAGGTGTGGTCAAGAAGGCTGTTGGTCTCGGTGGTTGGCATTGGCTGGTAATTTGCTTGAATTTTTCTGGGTTTTCAGAAAGAAAGTGTGTTTTTTTTTTTGGTATTTGTCTTGCTTTGTGTAAATGTTGGATTCATGAGTGCTTTCTGATTCTTATCAACCGTCAAAATAGGCTTTTTTTTCGACACTGCGGATTAAACTCTGTTGTGTTGGATTTTGATTTCTTAAATTTGTTTAATTTGAAGTCGGTTAGAGATTCTTTTGGTGATGTAACGGTTCGTATCATATTTGCAAATGTGATCTTCAAAGTAACAGCCTTTCTAAGGAATATTTATATGCGTTTTTGGTAACAAATTGGTAAAGCACAGGTGACCTTTGTGTAATATTTGCAAAAAGTACGGTGATGTATTCAGTTTTTAAATTTTAACTATGGAAGTTAGGTATTGGGTTTTCATTGCATGTGAAATTTCACCATCCGATCTGGAGTATTGATGGGATTTTCACGATAAGGGGCCTTCAATTGGCTTTCTTGACGTGATTTCATCTTAGATTTGGATTTATTCTTCAATTTCTTTCCTTTTCTGATTATCTTTCTTTTCCTGAAGGGTGTGTTACCATTGTTATATCCTACTAATCTGAAATAAGTTTGATTTCTTAGGTTTAATGAAGTGCGCTTGATGTTTTTAAGCTCCTGAAGCTCTTTGTTTTTGCCGATTGTTCCGTGAATGGATTGGTAGATTGCCATTTAACGAGTGTTGAAGGGGACAATATGCATGTTGATTATAAGTCTTGTCTGCATTTGCTGCTTGCCAGCTCATTGTCTAGCTTTCGCTAATGGCTGCCTTGTAATTGTAATTTTTGTCTAATTTATATGTTCGACAACTGAAAATTGCAGGTTCTTACTAATGGGATAGAAGTCAAGCTACAGAGGAATGCCCTTAGTGTGATTGAGGCTCCCACTGGAAATGAAGATGATGATGACCTAGAATTTGAAAATGCACAGTGGAATGGATCTGATATGGGTTAGTTCAGTTAGTAAATTTCATTGATTGACCGTTGTTATACGATGACCAAATCCTTAGAAATTGAATCGGTAGGAATTATCAGGAGAGATGCATTGCTAAGGCATCTAGTTTCTTGAGATACTGATTTTGCTCTTGCAGGGAATTCTTAGTTTATCGACCATTCTGAATTTTATTTAATGACTTTTCCTAGTGTAGCAATACCGATTCTATGAAGCAACTTCTAACTTCTTCCTCGGTAATATCCAAATTCGTACAGTTAATCTTTTGAAGTAATAAGTGTTTGCTTGAGCATAAATTTTGGCTTTGTGATAGCATGACTACGAGTTAAAAAGTGCTGGAGTTTGGTGCATTGGATCCATTCTGTCCAACTTTAACTTTCACTATTTAGCAAAAGCCATCTTGTCTAATCCATAGTTTTCTTCTTTTGATTGGTCCCACCACCCTTTTCAATTCTTGTGCTATTATCCCTGACTTTCCAGCATCCGATGACACCCAAAAGTCCCATAGATCAAGGCATCGGACGCATAAATCAACAGGATCATCTCACAAGACTTTTAGCAGGTCTCTCTCATGCGACTCTCAGTCCAAGGGTTCTGTTTCTACACCTCGTGGGGCCATGGTATGTTGTTTAAATTACCTCAATTAATAGTTCTTCACACTGTTGTTAACATTTTTGTACACCGCTTTTGCTGTACAATCCATCAGATCTGCCAGTACCCTTTGCTTCTGTGTTTTATACGTATGTTTTCTTGTCATCAGAAAGTTGACCTTAGCAAGCTGGAAATGGCTGCTTTATGGAGATATTGGCGACACTTCAATCTTGTGAGTTCTTAACTAAGAGAACTTTCATTACTGTCAATATCATGTAATATGTATAAATTTATACCGTTCATGTTTCCAGATGGATGCTATCCCCAACCCATCAAAAGAGCAACTAGTTGATGTTGTTCAGAGGCATTTCATGTCTCAGGTAGTTGCATATCTATGCAGTTTTCCTATTTTTCTTGTCCCTGCTTGTTATACTATTATCTGGAACTTAAAAGAATCTTTCTGAATAGTATTTTTCTGTGCTGCTGAAGCAACTGGACGAGTTGCAGGTCATTGTGGGGTTTGTTCAGGCAGCAAAGAGACTAAAGACTGTCTGCAAATGACCAATCGTTGTGAGTGAGAAAAGGAAGGACACATGATTGTCTCTGCCTATGCTAACAGATACTGGTTTACCCGAAAGTCTTCTTCCCTATTTGTAACATATGTATCGGTGGCTTGTTTATGATTATCGTTTCTCCTAGTAGGCTTGTAGCTACTTTGAGCTATAGAGGTTCTTTACATTTTGGTAGTGTAGTTATGTAGATAAACTGGTGCACTAGACCTCTAAGAAGTCCCTCTTATGGATTTCTTTTTAAGTTTGCTTCATTGTATTACTTACCGACTTGTGGGAAGTGGAATTCCGAAAATGTATATATTCATTCTCTACCTTTATCTTGAGCTGCCCTCAAAAACCCCTAATCAGTCACTGTCCAAAGCATTAATAATTGCGGTGTTTCTGATATTGAATCAAGCTCCGTCTTATTCTCTGCCTCGTAAGAAGTCTACAGGTGTAGATTTCCAGCATCTTGAGGGGACCCATTTGCATTTATTATCACAGCAAACATTATGTTTCAACCAGCTAGGAATTCACCAAAAACATGTAGTGAAGAACAGTAAGAATGATGATTAACTTGAAGAAACAAGCTCGGAGTTAACCTGAGTCCTGCTGACTGTGACACAAGACATTAAGCTGGCCCCGGCGAATGCCCTCCTCGCATGCTGTGGATGAGCTTGAAAGTGGTTTCTGTGACGTGTAATCCTAAAGGAAAAGAGAACTTCAACAGCAGAGTTCCCATGGCTTTGGATTCTAGCGAAGGTTGTTCACTTACTGTTCGTGAAAATGTCAAACCTAATAACTTCTTAGTATCTCATCAAATGGTACGTTATTACTTCCACTCCAATTTGTCCTTGTACACTGTTTCACCCATCTGCCAGTTTGTCTTCTGCTCCTCTTGTAGCCCATTAGCCATTAATATCACCTTACATCATTCATTGCATTTAGGGACCACTTTCTCCATAGGAGGAGATTCAATTTAAGACATGAAAACTCGAGTTCTTCCGCCAACCACTCCAAGGGTACTTCCATTCCATGAATGGTTAAAACATTGGTGATACAGTACAAGCAGGCATGGCAGGTCTTTCTACAATATGTGGACGACATTTATCATCTCTTGATAAGAAAAAATAGCAAATGAAAGAAAGGCTTTCGTAGGATTCTGACACAAGAAATGCTCCATGGACCTCGGTACACTTCATAATACTACTACACATATTTCACATTATGGTTCACCATCTTCGAGTGAAGTTCTGTTTCTTTGTTTCTTTTTTTAAGATGAACCCTTTAGCGCAACTATCTAGTTGCGTTTCCTTCTGATAAATTGGCCTGGAAACTATTACAAATGCTGTGATGATCCAGGCACGTGAAGACTGGCAGGAGGATTAGTTGCTTCTAGCCAACTTCCAATACTCAACCTAATTATTAAATATCTATTTGGATAGGTTTTTATCAGTAAAATTTTTGTTAGTCCAATTTTAATTAATAGAACTTCTTTTGGAAGAGCTTTTTTAAGAAATCAGTTGATTGTTTGACTATTAATTAAAAAATAACTTTTTTTAAAGAACTTCATACAATAGATTATTTGGTAATATAAAAATAAAAAATATTTTTTAAAATTTTAATTATATTTTATTTTAAAATAAATTATTTATCCATATAAACATTATTGAAAGTATATTAAATATGCAAAGCACAATATAATAATTATTATATAATTTTAAATCATATAAAATATAAATCAAATATATATATATAACCAAATCTTTTATATGGATTATAACATAAATAAAACTAATATATAAATAAATATTAAAATATATAAAAAAAGTCAAATAATATTATATAAATCTCAAAATAAACCTAAAGATGAGTTTGTGGGTATTGTAAGAATTATGTATAAAATATAAGGACAAAATGGACTAAAAAAATATGCCCATTAATTGATCTAAAAAATTTAACTAAAAATACTTTTTTGAGAAGCTTCAAATTTAAACTTCTTAAAAGGCTGTATTTTGATTGTCAAAAAAATTATATCTATTAAAAAAGTCTTTTTTATTTTACAACTAAACATTTATTTTTAAAAATTTTTGCGATGAAAAAAAGTATTTATTAAGTTTCTAAAAGTTCAACCAAACAGACATCGTAATTTAAGTTTGAACTAAATTTTAGGTACATGGCTCAACTTAAATATTTTCATATATATATATATATATGTGTGTGTGTGTGTGTGTTAAAATTTATGGTGTTTTCAGTATTATTTAAAATAATAAAATATAACATTGTATTATAAATAACTATATTAACAAATTTATGAATTTTTAAAAAAATATTGGGGGACAATTTTTTTTTTTTAGGGAAAACTCAAATTTTGATTTAATAAATGAATTTGAACATTTTGGATATTACCCACAGTCGATTTATCTTACGACTTTACAGTCCTGAGATCATTTTAATATGGTCCAAGACTCACAATTTCAACAATGCCACTTCATTTTATCATGTCACTACTGTACGATGAAAGCAGCTTTTGGGCGACCTATCTTTCTTCTTTTTATGGGCTACTACGCGACTGACACTTGCGTTGTTCTTGGCCACGAAAGTGTCATTTCCAAGAATCCAAGGGTGCTTATAAGGAATAAAAAAAGGTAGTCATATATTATAATGGGACGAAAATTACTTTTATATTCGAGATAATATTTTATTTTTTAATATATTGAAAATAGAAATCATTTTTATTACCTTTTTTAATTAGATTTGAATTTTTTAAAATCCATTTAAGAATTTTCAGAAAAAAATTAAATTAAGCTTGAATTTAATATGATTTAGATAAAATTAATAAAAATCAGAAAAGGCATCCTCTTAATGAATCTTATTTTGTGTTTGGTTATGTACATCTCACACCTTAATATCACACACTATACGGTTCTTCTCTGATCTTACTGATTCCATTGGAAAACAAAAACGAATATACCAGAGCATTTGGAATTTTGGACAATTGCACAATAAAGGATAATCTAATAAAAAAACCAATAAGACCAGAAATTTTAAAGAATCTAACCGATAAGGTGAGAAATTTAAAGTTTAAAAATTTAATTGATATTAAACTGTCATAAATTCGGTATATAATACACATCGACTAAAATTGAAAAGGAAAATTTCGTTTACTCGTTAAAAATTTTGAATTTAATTTGAAAAAAATATATTAAATAAAATTTGATTGGTTTATTTTAATTTATAAAATTAATTAATTCATATAAAACAGCTGATTTTTAATAATAAAAAATATTAAAATAAACTAAAATAAAAAAGTTAAGAATCGAACTGAAAAAATTTACACAATAATTATTAGTTATTGTATTAGAGGAATATGGTCTAATAAAGCAATGAAGATTATATAAAAATTAACTCAATTTGCTTTGTGGTTAGAACTATAATCAATCTAACTAAATCATTTCTGGCTGGCTAATCTTTTGCCAAAGATTAGGATTCCCCATTTCTCATGTCTGCATCATTTTTAAGCTACCAAGTTGAGAGAAACCCTAGCTGACTCTAAGAGTAGTGACATGCACTAAGCACGATGCTTAGATTCTGTAGTTATAAGAATTGTCCGCTTTTTGCCACCAATTTGATGAAAATGCCAAATATGCATGAGAATGATGAGCCAAGAAGGATTCCCATGCATACATTTTCTAAAAATATTCCAATTCCATTTAAAGTTTATACTAATTAGAATCAGTTTAATCCAATCTTTCGAATTTAAATCTAACTTAAAATCAAGAATCTCTTTCGAAAATCTCATGTACCCTCTTCCTTTGCTATTACTATCAGCAGGTCCCATGATATCCAACCTGCATTATAAGATGAAATCAACCAGAAGAATCGCAACATCATATTTGATATGTAGTTTGGGCTAATAGGAAAGTGGCGTGACATTACATATGTGTTGTCTCCTGTATATGGAAGAATCAGAAACTTATTCTTGAGGATGAAGGGTTGATATTATCCATAGACCTTAGACGCGTAGCTCATCATTCCCACTCCCGTCAACTTCCTTCGAATTTCAGTGCGTCAGGATTCGGACTTGCATTGCACATACATGACGATGCTTAAAGTTCCTGAGGGACGAGTTAACCATTTTATATGCAACCAGTGTCCATTAACGCGGATTGGGTTTTAAGTAGACAAACCATGAAAACGATAGCTGATGACGACACCTTGTTTAATACAATAATTATGAAATTAATCATTGATTAATGATCTTGTCTGAAACTTTTGAAATTACCAAATATCAAACTGGAATAGATCATTTGTTCTCAAAAACATATATTACTCTGTTCTTATTAAAATCTATCTATCCAATAAGTGAGATAGAAAAACAATTAGATAGATAGATCTCAGTAGAAATAGAGTGATACAGGCTTCTCTAAGAATAGGTAATCTAAACCCTAGCAAAACAAGCCCACATGAAAAGGATTCCAGGGTCTAATCTAACAATATGTAAACGACTCCTCCATTGTCAACTTTACAAGCTCATGTGAAGTTTTACAGCCCGTTTGGAAATTGTTGAATTTAATAATGAAATTTAATTCAACTGTTTGGAAACATAAAAATGGGATGAATTCAATTCATGCATGTAATTGAAATTCATCTTCTTTATAAATTGAATTCACTTCTATAAGTATAAGAATTCAATTACATTGAAGCTTGAAGTAGTGTTTTGTTCTTTTGCTCTTTCATTATTTGGACTACTTCACTTCTCACTCTCTTGTGCTTCACTTGATTGGATTCTAAAGACTATTAATTAAAATATTATTAATAATT
>JANZLD010000002.1:2481979-2494225 GCA_026413575.1 Erythroxylum carthagenense | reverse complement strand
GATTGTCAATCAATGAAATGGGTTTATGGTCTTTTCAATTTTAGTGATTAGCATATCTTAACTTTTCCAGGTTATGCATGTTCTTGGCTTTGATCCACATGCCTTTGTGCACTTTAGGGATGAAAGGAAACGACGACGTAGTCAGGTAAAAACCATGTTTTGATGCGATACGTTCCCAGAAAGTGACTCTATGGATAACAGAAATAATCATATTGGTGATGGTTACTGTAGTCACATATCATTTAACTTGAGATACGGTTGTTTGATGTTCTACATTCTTCTAAAATTGGTTAGAATTTTAAGATTAGCATTTCTTTATTTATCTCCTTTATTTGGTGATGGAAGATCTTTCAAGTTAATCTGCAGCTTACATTTCATCGGGTATTCACATGCAGGTTACTGAACAAGTCATGGATGAAAAACTTGGGAGGATGGTAACACGTGTGGTGCTTCCACGTGTTGTCATGCATTCACGGCATCATTATGGGGTAATTGTCAAGTAGCATATTAAACCTGTTGAAAATGTTTGAAAGATCATGTGCCTTTCTATTTGCATTCTTCAATTTTGAAATGTGAATATTGCAAATTCAGCAAGAATTTGATGAGTCTCATATTTGCAGGCATTTTATGACAATTTTACTGGCTTAGAACTTGAAGATGGAGGAGGACGCGGCACATCAGGTTTTTCCTTTTCTGTTCTTCAACTTCTGTTTTTGTTTTCTACTTTCAATGTGGCGGCAATGCCTTCACATTGATTGCTTTTTGTCAACCTATTGGCTAATGAAGTATAGAACTTATCTTGATAGTGATTTTATCGTTTAAGAACAGTATTTCCATGCTATGTAGAGTTTGCATTGTGTGGATGATATAAAAGTGGTGTTGACTTTTAGTTTCTAATTTGCCACTTGTTCCTTAATTTGCCTGCAGGGTCACATTGGGAGAAAAGGCTTCTGATGAATGAGATCATGACTGGATCTGTGGATACGAGGTCTGTTGTTTCAAAAATGACCTTGGCTCTCTTAGAAGACAGTGGATGGTACCTGGCAAATTATAGCATGGCAGATCGTCTTGATTGGGGTCGCAATCAGGGAACTGAATTCGTTACTTCTCCTTGCAATCTCTGGAAGGGGGCCTATCATTGCAACACAACTCAGTTGTCTGGCTGTACTTACAACAGGGAGGCAGAAGGTTACTGCCCTATTGTCAGTTATAGTGGAGATCTCCCCCAGTGGGCACGCTACTTTCCACAAGCAAATAAAGGTTAACGATTTATCATTATTATTCTCTTGTTCCCTTTTCTGTAATTGGGTTCTATAACTGTAGCTTTTCATCATATGGTGTATGATGACAGATTATAAATTTCTATATGCTTTCCACTGAACAATGAAATTCCATTTTTAGATTTAATTGCAGTTATGTTATAGTTGATTTTTTAAACCCTATTTCACTACCGTTTCACAAGATCCTCTTTTGGCTTCATGTTGTGGATTGCCAGAAGGCCTTGATCTATTGGAATGATTTGCAGATGAAATATATGCCCTTTGGTTCTTAATTTTTTTTAAGTGAGTTTTGGGTTGTTATGAAAAAAAAAATGTTTAGAAAGAGTAATTATTAAAGTTTCTTATTGGGTTTGTGCAGGTGGGCAGTCCTCATTGGCTGATTATTGTACTTACTTCATGGCATATTCTGATGGATCATGTACGGATATCAACAGTGCTCGGGCACCTGACAGAATGTTGGGTGAGGCACGAGGAAGTAGCTCCAGGTGGGACTTCCTGCAAATTGCAACTTTCTTATCTATGTTGAGTAGCCTTTTTACTGATAAAATGTCTAACCTTGAGTACATATAGATGTATGGCCTCATCACTTGTGCGCACTGGGTTTGTACGGGGTTCTATGACCCAAGGCAATGGTTGTTATCAGCATAAATGTGTAAATAACTCTCTTCAGGTTTGCTTCAATTCTTGCACTCATTTTAATGTTACTTGCATTGGTTACTGTAATCTATAAGTTGCACAATAGATTTACTTCTAACCTACTCAGGCAGCTAGTCAACCAAAATTTTGATTGGTAATTGATGGATTTTATCTTTACAATGCCAATTTAATATAAGTTATTAAGAAAAGGTTATTTGAAATTGAATATAAATTATCAAGAAAAGATTATTTGAAACTATCCCCTGAACTTTCCTTTGATACGGATCACTTTCCTTTTAGGTTGCTGTGGATGGTATTTGGAAAGTATGTCCTGAAGCTGGTGGGCCTGTTCAATTCCCTGGCTTTAATGGTAAAAATGTCTTTTCAATTTATTAAGCCATGTTGCAATATCAAATTATTCATCGTTATATTCTTTTTTAAAAAAATTTTTTGGTATGTAGGTGAGCTGATTTGCCCTGCTTACCATGAGCTCTGTAGCCCAGGTTCACTCTCTGTACCAGGGCAATGCCCCAGTTCATGCAATTATAATGGAGATTGTGTTGATGGAAGGTGTAACTGTTTCCTTGGATTTCATGGTCGTGATTGTAGTAAACGTAAGTTGCTAAACCCATTGCCGTACCACTTTTTAGTTGATACACCCATTGATTGATAATTTTAACAATTACATAATAGTTTAAAGTTCCCCACCTGAACTCTTTTCCTTTTTCTTCTTCAATTTCCCTTTGCAGGCTCTTGCCCTGCCAATTGCAATGGGCGTGGCAAGTGTCTTTCAAATGGTGTCTGTAAATGCAAAAATGGCTTTACTGGTATTGACTGCTCAACAGGTAATGCAATTGTCTATCGAGCAATTGGTACCTGCAGTTGGGTCAAAGTTATATTTTTTAATGGTATTCTTGTGTTGTTGCTCAATTATGTTCATGGCGGAGAGCTGCAGTAAGGGTTGAACTCAGCAGCTTTGTGCTTTATAAGCAGGCTAGAACATAATTAAAGATGGTTAAGTACTGGAAGCATAGATGTCGAATGATGAATGTGATTTGTAACTTTACTCTTTGTGATAACTGAAGTAGTTGCTAGTACTCCAGACATATTACTAGATGACCATCTTCTAGTAAAATTGCCACTCTCTTTCTAATGCTGTGCCTATTTTCAATGTGCAGCTGTATGTGATGAACAGTGCAGCCTTCATGGTGGAGTCTGTGATAACGGAATATGTGAATTCCGTTGCTCAGACTATGCTGGCTACACCTGTCAGAATAGTTCCACGCTACTCTCAAGTCTCTCGGTTTGTAGAAATGTGCTGGAGAGTGATATGTCCAGTCAACACTGTGCACCTAGTGAACCAAGTATACTGCAGCAACTTGAGGAAGTTGTTGTCATGCCTAACTATCATCGATTGTTCCCAGGTGGTGCTCGAAAATTATTAAACATTTTTGGCAGCAGCTACTGTGATGCAGCTGCTAAGCGACTGGCCTGTTGGGTAAATTTTTGTCTCCTTTCCATTGCTTCTCATTCTTCTGGAATTCTTTCAACCCCCGCCGTTATTTTTTAGTCATTGTGCCTAACAGTAAACACTGCTACTAAATTTGCCAGATCTCCATCCAGAAATGTGAGAAATACGGTGATAATAGGCTCCGAGTATGTCACTCTGCATGTCAGTCGTATAACTTAGCCTGTGGAGCATCGCTAGATTGCTCTGACCAAACCCTCTTCAGCAGTGAGGAAGAAGGGGATGGTCAATGCACAGGCTCCGGCGATGTGAAATCGTCCTGGTTGAATCGACTGCGGCGAAGCTTATTTTCAAGTAATACTTCCTTGAGGGGAATATCTGTAAAATATAGGCAATTGTAGCTATGCTCACCATGCTTTTGTTTTTATTTTTATGTTTTATATATTATTTTTGCTTGTAACTTCCCTAGGGCCCTTCTTAGTAAAAGTTGGCAGTTGTAATGTGGTTTTTAGATGTAGGTCTTCCTCGTGCTCATCCCAAGTGTCCATTTAAGAGAATTAGGTTGGGAACTGGCTTTTGAATGCAAAAGCCACTTGTAGAGAAAACTCGAAATGTATGCTCCAAAGGGACACTATAAAGAATAGTCAACTGTATAAAGAGAAAAAAACAAAAGCTTGTTGTCGAGTGATAGTATTTTCGGCCGAAGGCCTTGAAAAGTAATGAGAATCCTCAAGCTCTCTTGTTCCATATATGAAGCTTTTTATGGTGATGTTTTCACTTATTTTGATTCAGTCCCCTGCTCTCTTCTACTTCTACTCTGTTAGAGATGGTACAAAACTCCCACGTCGAAGACAACACGTTAAGCATTTCATCCAACTTGGGTCGATCAAATTTGGATAGTATCTCCGCAGGCGTCGAATGGTAGCCAGTGCAACAAAACTCCGGCGTATTAAACGCAGCACAAGCGCTCTTACAAGCAACGACCGAGCCCAAGTCTGTGACCCGTAAGTTGTCAGGACAGTGGCCGTTGAGATCCGCTACACAACCAGCATATTGACGGTCACCGTCATCATTCAGTTTCTTGACACCTATGCCAACGATGTATCCATCTGCGAGACTTACGTCATAGAAGTCTTTTTCATTAGGGTTTGTGGCGATTGTGAACTCTGAAAGGGTCATCGGTGGAGTGCGGCCACCAGTGCATTTTATGCTGCCATCACAGTCTCCAGAGGTACGGTTCCCAGTGTCGGAATCATCAAATGTGCAACCGGTTCGTGCCCAGAACCGGCCGCACCAACCTGGTTGTGCTTGAAGTTGAACTTATGATCGGAGAGAGTTCTGGGCCATACCGGGTATGTGCAAAGGTTTTGGAGAGTGGAGAGTGAAGACTGCTGCGTTAACTACATTACCTGCTAACGTTTTGGAGATTAGTCCGGTGACAACTATGTTTCAATATGTGAAGAATATGTTTCTACGAAGTGACAGAGTGAGACATTCGACGAGGAATGTCAGGTAATAATAAGTTTCTGAGTATAATTATGTTATGTAAAGACGATGAACCACCGAAACTGCAACATTTTGACACCAAGCAATGTGTTTATTTAAATACAAAACTTCAAAGATTGAAACTGCATTTACTTGTGCATGAACATAGACTTTAAACATCTCTTATTTACCTATTGAGAAAAGCAGAAGAAGATAACACCAGACGTTAATAGCCATTACAGCGTTTTGGCTTATGCGAGAGAGGAGAAAGAGAGCGAGAAAGTGGGAAATTGTCGGCTTGAAACTTACGAGGGAAGACCTTAGATGGTTATGGTTGATAGATTAGGGTCATTAGGTTTAACCAACTTATTACTATGGTAATCATAGCACTCTTTGCGTGATTATCTTACAAAGTAAAAGTTATCATGCGATCCCACCTGCGTTTTCACTCATATAAGGAATGATCGCTGTGAATTTGCAATCATCCCAGTCTATATTGCATGCTTTGCAGACATCAGCTCAACTTCCCACTTTCGAAGTTCCTATGGCAGTTAGAAGCACCACTGCGTGTTTTCACCCGACATAGTGGTATAACAAGAACCGCGAGTACAGAATTTGTCCTGACAAGGTTTCATTTCATGTTTAGAAACTTAACAATAGGTTAAAAGCTTAGGAGAATTGGCCAATTGATTGCTTCATTGAAGAGTACCAGGCAGGTGTTGTCGGTTGGTAAATCAGGTGGGGTTTTTACCAATCATTTCACCAAACCCATCGTATCCTTTGTCTGATTCAACGAAAAGACATAATTATGAGTCATCCACTCCACGTTCTTCCCACACAGTTTGCGTTTATCTTCAACTATCCTCTTTGTCCGTTATCTATAGGAATTATATACAAACAAAGAGACCTTGTTGCAAATGACAAGATAGTGTAGTTCAATACCTAACTTATTCAAAAGTTGGCATTTGCAGAGGAAATCTTGATACACGCAAAGGCTCCTGGTATATGTTTGTGTGTGAATGTTTCTGTTCACCGAACTTATCTTATCTTTCAAGGTGATTTTGATGATGATTCCTTTCCTTTTCATTTCAACTATTGTTGTTCAGAGAAGACAAGGAAGACAAATGATGTCTTCGGCTTTCGTAGTACTATGACATCTTCAGACACCAACTAAATCAAGACTGGATGGATAGCTTAAACATTTATGGAAGTTCTTGAAGCATTTTACTCACTATAGAACAGAAATCTTTTTGCAATTTACCATTGCTTGGACAAAACCTTTATCTAAAGACGGACGGAATTTAAAGTATGTTACTGAAGCAAGGGATGCACATGCTAAACTTACATATATTCTGAACCAAACGGAAGAAAAAAAGGTGAGATAAGTGAACAATGCAGTCAAAGAGATTACCACTGCAAAATTTACTATGCATTTGAGAGTGGAAAGGTCTTCTTCCGTCCCTTCATTGGGGAAATGGCCTTGAGCTTTGAAATCAGAAAGCATCTGATCCTTGCCATGGAATGTATCTAGTAACCAGGTGGCAGCCTCACTGTCAGAGGCTGGTATTGTGTTAGTCGGAATGCGGCGAACATGGATGTGAACTTCCGATGGGTTGACACCAAATACATTGTCCAAAAAGCTGGGACATTGATGCTTGTAGGCAATAGTCACATCATAAACTGCAGTAATATTGAGTTGATAGGATTTAAAGATACAGGGAGTACAAGATAAGAGGTTGCAGAATAAAGGATAATGCTTATCATGCCTAAGGATTTCATGAATTTCATATGACCAGAGCTAATAATTGAAAGACAGAATTGTTTTAAGGGCCAGCTATTTCATGGTTATTCTCTCTACTACTCATTGTGAATCATATCACAGACATATATATACCTTCTGTTCAGGTCATCTTTTTAGGACAACTAATGTTAAAACGTTGACAAGTATGATTGAAAGAAACAAACAGGCTTGGGGCACTCCTGCTTAGCAACTGAGTCGTATACATAGATAAGAAATTTCCTCACTTCTGCTTCAACAATTAAGAAGTTAGCAGGATAAGACCAGGACAGGACTCCGGCTTCCAATTGATTTAACCTATAGATGCATCTTCAGTTTTCCTTAGTTGATCCTGACTTATTGTACTCAAGGCTAATGCATAATCAAAATGTACACAAATTATTGATGAACACTGCTTATCACAAACTTCTTCATTGTCGATCGATGAACACTGCTTATCATGACAAGTCAGAGGTTATATGTGAAGTTTAAAGTTTCTCAGTTGATTCATTTAAATGAAGGGTTTCTTAATTACAAAAGAAAGAGAAAAGTTGATTAGAAGGTATGATCTGGATAGATAGCTTGCAAAAAATGTCTTCCCTGCATATGCACTTGGAGGTTCAGACATGCTTTCGAATCAAAAATCAGGATGAAAAATGCATCTTCTAGCTTATTAATTAATCTGAATAAAAGAACCTGCATCCAAGGAATCACGTAGAACTTCAAGGCAAGTACAAAAACCCCTCGTTTTTGGAAGTAGAACATTAGTTAGCACCGGAAGTCCGACTTCAGCAGCAAACTTTTGGCTCTTTTGGCACTTTTGCTCACTGCATGCAAATGCAAACAAAAGATAAGCATTCTACAAAATATAATCAAGAACCATTTGTATAGTAGTACTTTAATTGCACAGAAATTTTCTAAATGTTATTACAAACCTAAAATTACTATGTTTCATATTGGATTCCTGCAATTTTACCCGAGCAGAGATGCAAGGCCTTTTTTATTTTTGGTCTTAAAAATCTTAACTTTAAGCATACAGGTGAAAATGCAGGCATCCATAAAGAATTTCAGGAAACAAAAGGGAGCAGGGAATGTACGTGAAATCAGTTCCTTCGGGGAACAGAGCAAGCCACAAGGCATCTTGTGGATCCTGAAAAGTTGAAAGTGCTTCCCGCAATATAGGTTCATCAAGTTCCCACTTCCTCTCCACTGGAATGAACTCCAGAATGTGGAATCCCCAACCAAAAATAGGCAGTTTCATCAAGCTGCTCTTCAGAATATATTTGATAGAACCCAGGCTACCTTTCCTCAATGCAAGATCCCACAAGTACATCCAATCCACCTCAGTTCTATGATTGGCAATAATTAGGATACGTTCCCTTGCCGGTACAGTATCTCCCGAAAGCACAACTTTTGTCCCGTTTATCTTTTCAAAGAGAAATGGCCATAAAGCTAGCCAAAGAGCGAAAAGGAAGAAAGTTGCCTTTCTGCAGTGGCGAATGCTGACCAACCGCATCAGGATTGCAACTGGAGGCCCAAAATACACCAAAAACATAAAAGCTGTAGAAAGAAAAACTGATAGACATATCAAACCCCTTATTAACCTCAAAGGTGTTAAAGGTCGACGCTTAAGTTCAGTCTGATCTTTGAGAGGCTGAGAATCATCCATTTTATTTCGTCAAGAATAACAAATATCTCTTTCCCCCAACTAAATCTGCTGCAACACAATAGATGTTCAACAGTGACTTCAAGCGTAAACCACAGAGAGCTCAAGATCACCTGAGAGAAAACAAAGAAATCAATCTTGGGACCAAACACAGATTGATCAACATTCATTTAAAGTTCGAATACGAGGAAAATATCCCAAATTGTTAATGGAACAGTGGGAAAACATGAGAAATCTCGCTAATCTAAGAAACTCGAAACTTGTCCATCTCAGGAATCTCCACCCCATGAACTTGAATCAAAATCTTCCATTCATGGAACAAGAAATCCACCAATTATATCATCCTGCTAATCATAATTAATTATCCATAAATCACTTCGCTCGAAGTCAACGCTTTAAATAAAAATCCTCTCATGTCTCCCACAAACGTTCGGAAGAGACAATATTAACGGTTTCAATAATAACAATGAGAAGAAATCGTACAAACAAATCGAATCCAACACAACACAAAATACACAATAGTATCCTGCAAGAACAAGCAAAGTCACCGTAATAACAATAAGAATAATAAAAGCAATAAATCCCACAACACGAATTACACTCAAACGAAAGAATCTGAGAATTAAGGTCGTAATTATGAAGAAAGCAAGCACCTTTAAGTCCCAGAAGAAAGAGAAGGAAGAGAGGGTCAACGATAAGCGAGTGAGGGGTGAGAGGCAGGCCAAACCAAAGGCAGGTTTTGTCTTGGAACATGTGGATTATAAATTTCTTTCTTTTATCTCGTTTCAAGTAAAAGATGGGGTCGGTCTGTCTGCCTGCCTGTCTGTCTGTGTAAACTGTAACATACGACGAACGAGTATTCTGGATTCTCGATTCGGAGTATCATCGGCCGGCGTTAACTAGAAGCAGCACCGCTTCGATCAGAATGGAGAAAGCTGATGATTGGTCCAAGCTGTTTGAACACATCGACTTAGAATAGAGGGAAAGATCAAAGAGTTGGCATGTGTGTGTCTAATCTGTCACCAATGCCACGTTTTATCATGTGATTCCGTGATATTATAATTAATACTTTAAATTTTAGATAAAAATTATTTAAATATAACATACCTATCAGGAAAGAAACCAATATATCAATAGCATAATTCTAATAGTTTCATTATCGAGTCCAGAGCTACAATATCTTCAAGAGCTTCCGATGATTATTAGGGATTTATTCTACCAAGATATGAACAGAGCGTTTTATCGTCGAACTCTGCGATAAGGAGTGATATGGAGCGTTTCTTTAGTATTATTTTTAGGTAATTTTCCTTTGTTAAAAAAATTAAAAGATTGATTAACGCAAAAATTTTGAAATAAAATAAGAGAAGAAAATTATTTTGTTTATTGATGAAATAAAAAATTGAATTAGAAAAAAGAGACTATTAAATAAAAACTTACTAGTTTATTATATTTTTAAAAATTAGTTAAATTTATGAAAAATTATTTAAATAATTAATTTATTATTATTAATAAAATTTATTAACTTAAATTAAAATAAAAAATTATCATGTTAATATTTTTATGGTTGAATTAGTTAATTTTTAATTTGGTAAGGTATGGTTCCACGAGGAGAAGGAGAGACCAACTGTGCTTTGGTTGGTGGTTTTTCGAAGCTGTTTGTTTTAATAGGAAGTTGTTTGGTTGTTTCTAGAAGTCGGCGGTTATTTCAGAGGGTTCAATCCAACTAACTCCACTCCAAAAGTGGGCAACGAATATTCCAAAAGGCCATTCCAAATCATGACGGGCTTGATTACAGTTTAAGCTTCACTTTACCTACCGGCCTGTAACTTGGGCCTGCAGAATCCGAAGCTCAGGTGTTCTTATTGTTGGTGATGATTAGATTTGAACCATGCTTTAAGTGCATTAATATCCGACATGAAACTCATTGGAGTATTGAATTGCATTATCTTTTTTACATTAAGTACCGTTTTAGCCGTACTTTTCATGTTGTTTTAGGACGCGAATGCCTCGTTGAACCCTCATTTCTCCTGGAATGAATCTTCACGTAAAACTTCAACACAAGCAAGAGAATCATCGAATTCAACACAGAGTTCAACGTCCAAGCTCCGATCCCATTGCACCCACCTTTGCATAAATGTAACAAAAGCACCCCAAAATGGCAAACCAAGTTGCAGACCAACAACACCACCTGAATATTCAATACAAATGGGAAACAACCCCCTGGTAGCCCTATTGCTGTCCAGAAACGGTACCCGTAGATGATGGAGTACGACAGAGTTGTTAACAGTATGGCCAGGACTTGAAATGACTGAGAGAATTCAAGCCAAAGAAAAGACGTTAGCTGGAGCACAGACTGGTTAAATAGTGTGAAAAGGTTGAGTTTACGACGCCTGAGAATGGTACAAAATGTACGTAAAAAGTGTAGGTGACGAGAGAGGTAGAAAATATATGACCAGAAGAAGACGCGACCAGAAGGTCGCGTGTCCAGAGGGAAGCAGAGGAGCCACTCGAAAGTGGAGGCGGTTTTGGTCCGCCGCCAGAGCCAACGAGTGTCCCGAATCTCGGCAGCGGTTGAGAATATGATGCCGGTGAAAATAAAAATGGAGATCAACGATAAAGCTAGACTGTGAATGGCCGGAATGGGTCCGAGTGGTACACGGCGGTCTGGCCGGAGGAAGAGACGTAGGAGGAGATGTAGAGTGACGGCCGCGGTGACGTATACGGCTATGGAGGAGAAGAGAAAACACCATGTTGCGCCCCACGGTAAGGTGGGACTCCACCGAAAGTTTACGACGAGTGGGTGCTCCGCTAACCAATAATTGATTCTTCGTGTCATGGATACTTCCATGGCCAACTTGGGGTTTAACACAAGTTTCTGAACTTTTTGTGGGTCGTTGAGCTTATGTAATAGTCAAAAAAAGGAGATTAGACACGAAATACAACTTTGCCCTTGTCTGGAACGAGAGTTGGAGGGCTAATGGGAATGGGAACAACGCAGACGAACAGTTAAGTCACTGTTGGGAATTATATGTTATGGCACAGACAAGTCTTCGCTATTAGCTTTATATAAGTAATGCACGAATCTTAGACCAAATCTCAACAACGGCTACGAAGAAGATGAAAAGTCTTCCCGCCTGCCCAGGTAGCCAAGTTGGTCATTAAAAAAAAAAGTAAGTTTAAAATTTTGAGTTCGAGTCTTGACAGTAAGTAAAAGTTTATCTAATGTGGTAACTTTTTATAAGTATCAAACATTGGACGATCAAACTATAATTTATCTCCCTCATACGATATCGAGCTGAAATATAGGAGCGCCTGAGTGGTTGTTCCACCTTTTGAGTTCAAAGATCAAAAGTCTTCCCAAATTGGTTTCCGTCGTCAGGGCTGTCAAGAGCACATCAGATCGTGACATAATCCGATTAATTGAAATGTGCCAAAATTCTGAGCTCGAGTCTCGTATTAGCCTTCAATCCCAAGCCGAAATTGACCGGACTGGCACCCTCTTATCAATCCTAATTTCGTCGTAAGAGGAGCAATCTTGACTTAACCACGTGGTTCCTTCGCGCGACTGTTGGTTTAATAAAATGCGAAAACGTAAACGTTTCTAATTCTTAGACAAATTGCTTCTAGACAGCATAACCACTTCTTGGCGAAAGGAGCTACGTCGTTTCTATACGATACAGTATTTGCCATCACATATGATTCTATGGATGCTATTATTTGTTATTGGCCTGTTTCGTGAATGGCTTATCAGCCAAAAATTAGCTGGTTGACCATATTTAACTTATTGACTATTTTAAATAGCTAGTTATTGTGTTTGGTAATCAACTGATTGGGTTGGCTGATTGAACCCAATCAATTGATTTTCCAAAAGCTAAGGAGAGTAGCGTTTGGGGTTCAGCTTATTAAACTTGACGAATGTGCCCTCTGTCTCAGG
>JANZLD010000002.1:2450647-2461520 GCA_026413575.1 Erythroxylum carthagenense | reverse complement strand
AAAAAGTGTATACTGAGTTTTAAATCGACTGATGTAGTACGCCACTCTCACGGGGCACGGACTCGGATATCACCAACAATATCGGGTTCGGGTCTTGCAGGAGTGGGGTGTTACATATTGGCTATGGCAGCATATCATGATTATGAAATTTGACAAATGAATGTCAAAACAACATTTCTCAATGAGAATTTACAAGAGGAAGTGTATATGACACAACCTAAAGGTTTTGAATCCAAAGAATTTCCTATTCAAGTATGCAAGTTGCAAAGGTCCATCTATGGACTTAAGCAAGCGTCGCAGAGTTGGAACATCCATTTTGATGAAACAATCAAAGAGTTTGATTTTATCAAAAATGTGGATGAACCTTTTGTTTACAAGAAGGTAAGTGGGAGTGCAGTCATTTTCTTGGTGCTTTATGTGGATGACATATTGCTTATTAGAAATGACATTTCAATGCTCCAATCTATTAAGATATGATTATCTAAGAACTTTTCCATGAAAGATATAGGAGAAGCAGCCTATATACTAGGTATAAAGATCTATTGAGATAGATCAAAAAGGTTGCTTGGATTATCTCAAACCACGTACATAAATAAAGTATTAAAGAGGTTTAACATGGAGAATTCCAAAAGGGGATTCTTACCCATATCGCATGGGATTACTCTCTCACAGAGTATGTGTCCACAAACACAAAAGGAGATAGATAAAATGGATTGTATTTCATATGCTTCGGTAATTGGATCAATCATGTATCCGATGCTATGTACCAGATGTTGCTTATGCTTTGAGCATAACAAGAAGATATCAAGCTAATCCTGGTGAGGGTCACTGGACAACTGTGAAAAAATCTTGAAGTATTTAAGAAGGACTGAAGATGTTTTTATGGTCTATGGAGGAGCTAAGCTGAAAGTTCAGGGTCATTTGGATGCCAATTTCTAATCTGATTAAGACGATAGTATATCACAATCAGTGTATACTTTTACTCTTTATGGTGGTGTAATAGTTGGAAAAGTTCTAAACAACCAACTATTACAGATTCAATGACCGAAGTAGAGTAAATTTTAGCGTCAGAGGTGGAAAATGAAGCAGTTTGGATCAAGAAGTTTATCACTGAACTTGAAGTGGTTCTTAAAATTGTTGAGCCTATAGTATTGTATTGTGACAATAACGGTGCTATTGCGTAAGAAAAAAAACCTAGGTCTTGTCAACGATCTAAACATGTACTCAAGAAGTTTCACTTAATCAGAAAGATAGTGAAGCAGAAAGGCATAACATTGGAGCGAGTTTCCACTGAAGAAAATGTAGCAGATCCTCTTACTAAGTCAGTGTCTCAAAAGAGACATGACCATCATATGGATGGATATGGTATTAGATTCATAGGGGATTGGCTTTAGTGCAAGTTCGAGAAGTAGCTCATCGAAGACGACGATGCTTCAACACGTTTAAGGCATATTTATCTGGTCTCATCTCTTAAGAATGGCCTGTTGTTAACAAGCAATTTATTAAAAAAAATTATTTAATGGTTCAATCTAGATTAATGAATTAAATAATTAATAGAACGATGAGTTGGCTTTGTTCATTATATGTTATTCAATCTAAATTGATATTACAATATCACAACTCTATCAAAAATAAATCAAATATCAACAATAATAAAGAATTCTTTTAATTTACACTAACAAAATTAACAATGAAATAAACATTAAGATTTAGAAGAAAAAATTACGGAACAAACTGATCGGCAAATATGATAAACTCAATAAGAATTTACAAAAAGCTGATCACTCACCCCACACCAACAAGTTATCTCACAAAGTTTAGGATTGAAACTAACTAAAGTTGATATCACAATCAACAAACACTCAAACTAATCTAAAACAAAATCAAACAAAGTTGATAATACAATACTGTTTACCCTCCCTCCCTATTTTCCCTCATTTTTAGACGTTATCATTACACTCTTTACAAAAACATGCATGTTTTCTCTTTTATATCATAAAATAACTTTTTTTGTATGCAAGCGATCGTGTATCTTCAGCACTGTTTCACTTGCAGTTATATACAATTACAGAGAGTTATACGATCTTGAATTATGTGGTCTCCACACACGACTGTATATCTTCATACAGATGTGTAGCACAATCATGTATGTCTTCATTATTTACACATTCTTTCACACATTTATAGAGACTTACATAGTTGATCCATACGGTCGTGTAAGTTAAGACAAGGCCTTGTAACACTCTAGACGGCCACGTTCATCCACTTCGTCTTCACTTATTTGTCACTCCCATGAATCATAAAGGCGAAAGTCTAAAAATTATGATTGAACACTCAACACTTCTGAGAGTAGATATGCAAATTTTACATATGGATGTTATTTCTTTCTTACCTTCTAAGGCTTCTTGTTATTCAAAAGAAAAAATATCAAAAAATGCAATTTAATTGAATAAACAATAATTAAAAAATATTTGATGAATTGTTTTTCTCAATATCATCAAATATTTCTTAGTTATTAAAATGATAAAAAAATATATAGAAAAAGGTATAATTAGATTTTAGAGTCAGGCTACAGGCTATTATTACTATTACTACTACAAAAGATGAAAAATCTCTTGTTTATTTGAACAATTCTTGGATTTTAGGTTTTAGATTCCATTTTTCACATGCATTGTTGATTGACGGCAGAGTAGAGACCTTTTCTAGTGCAGGCAAGAGAAGGCTGCAGGATATCATAGATGATCCCAAACTTGGATGTCTTGTCTACTTTACAAGGCAGTTAGTCATCAACTACCAGCTGTAACTGAACTTCCATCAATCTAGTCAGAAATCCAGCTTGAAAAGGGATCTCATTAACTTCAAAGAAACCATGAAGCTACGGTGAACTTTCTCATATACCATATCGTGTCTGTTTTCAGTAATCTGGGCATTATATGTCATCTGTATTTCCGTGACCTTTATGCACAAAGTTTCATGGCAACTTCTAGTCCCAGATTTTACAAGGTTTCTAAATGGTTTGCTAGTGGAAGACTGAAGTCAAGTCTTTCTCGTCGCCAGCCAAAAACCAAGCTACTTTCTGCTCCATCTTCCCCTTCCATTACACCCAGAAGAAGCAGAAACCAAGAAGAGCTCTTGAATGTCTTTAACCATTTTGACACAGACGGTGATGGGAAGATTTCGAGCGAGGAGCTTGGTGCTTATTTCGCTTCTATGGGAGAGCGCATGCCGAGTGACGAAGTTCAGAGGATCATTAACGACTTCGACATCAATGGTGATAGTTTGTTAGAGTTCAGCGAGTTCTTGAAGTTGATGGGAGGGGATAAAGAAGTTGAAGAGGATGATCTTAAAAGGGCATTCGAGATTTACGAAGCACAAGATGTTGATGGGTGTATTACGCCAAGAGGGTTACAGAAGATGCTTAATCGTTTTGGCGATCCGAAATCAATGGAAGAGTGTGAGAACATGATACGAGCTTTTGATCTTGATGGGAATGGGGTACTAGATTTCCATGAATTTCAGCAAATGATGTCTTGAATTCGCTTGTCTCTTGCACTTCTCTTTGTTCCTAGTGCATCAGAACAATATTGTCCGTTTCCAATGTGATTCCGGTTCCGTCAATCTTTTCGATTCTTACTTGTGATTATTTTCTGTCTGGTTTTCATCGAAAATGCCACACAATGCAAATGGATGATTATTGTGAACTTGTGATACATACAACATTGAATTTTCGTAGAGTTAACAGAGAATAAAAGGTTAAATTAGCTAGCATACATTTTAGATAAAAAAGTAATTTAAATAGCTGTGAAATGTTAGGATTTAAAATTCAAGTAAATTACTATTACTTTCTTTATATTAGAAAAATTTTTACTTTCCTTACTACTTAAAAAAAAGAATCAAACATAATAATATAAATTTTATAAAAAGATTACTTTCTCAAGTAAAAATTCGTGCCAACCAAATAAGCACGTAAGGTTTTCTAAGGAAAAAAAGGTCATACCCCACTTAATAATAGGCTATTTCCGATAAACTCAAACTCAAATCTGCTCAACATAAACAAACTGGACAAAATTTTGCAATCAAGATTTGTTATTAAGATGATCACCTAAGCCAAAATTTATCTATATGGATTAATTTATGCCACTATAGTGTTGTTTATGTACTAATTGATATTGATAAATGATTCACTATGACAAGGTATAAAGTACACTGTTGAATTGTCTGCCATAAAATGCCTCTATCCACAGGACTAAAAAAATTAACGCAGAAGACAACTGTCTAAAGAATCAAGTGCCTATGTGCTTGACCATGGATGGCAAGCAATAACTAAGTAAATAAAGAATAAAAAGGTATAACAAAAAATTCAGGTTGAAGGTATTTCAATATGGAAATCTCCCTGTCATCCGAATATGATCAAGTGTCCTGTGCAGGCCGTATTTATGTACTGCTTGCTGACCAGCTCGAAATCCATCTCCATACACTGGAGAAGTATCTGATTCAATCTGATGCTTGAAAAATTCCCCAAGCTTGCTCTCAAGTTGAGATCTTGTGTGCCTCTTTGTGGCCTGAGATGTAGAGGATGATGCACCATTGTTGCTGCCCGAACCAGACCTAAGTTGCGATTCTAACCACATGTGTGCAAGCACTTGACAGATACCCTCTTCAACATCTTGACTAAGAGTTTGAAAACCTAACAGGAAGTACAAAATAAGTCAGCATCTATCAAGAATCAGATCCCAAAATATGGTTAAAAGTGACAACTTTAACAATGGACTACCAGATAGGTTTTATGGTCAGTGAAGATCAGGAAGGTTTTGCTCTTACAATAAACCAATGGGCAGATGTTATTATGATATTTATGATAGTCAAGAAAGGTCTTTTCGTTTTCAGAGTTAAATTATACCGTTAAGTCGCATCCATGCATGCATCATCTCATGTGCTAGGATTGACCCTGTAAGCAACCTGTATAGATAAAACTCATCAGGATCAAACATACAGACATGAACATCAAGTCTTTACAGTTAGACAGGCTATTGTGGAGAATTTAAAGGATAGTAAAGGTTGCTAATCCCCAAATCTTGAGGGCCAGTCTGGTACTAGATGTGTATTGAAGAACAAGAAAATTGAATTTCAAGAAATTTCATAATCCAGCTCCTTCTGCAATGGAATCTGTCTATCTCTCGCTCTCACTCGCTCACTCGTTCTTTCTCTCTTAAACGTTATTCCCAGAAATTGAAATGCAATGGGAGAACAAATGTCAAAATAAGTTCCAAACTGAAATTTTACATTCCCATGTACACTTCAAATTGAACCAGTCGATTGCTTGATTAGACGAATATGAAGAAAGAAAAGCAGGTGATGTACCCGGACGCTGTCCATCTAATGAAGAGAAATACCTTGTACACTATAGCAAGCATACAGTCGGAAACATCATGTACTATTTTGCAATTTTGTGACAGCAAAAATTTGAGAAATACCTTGGTAGCCCATATAATATCAGTATAGCTGTCACCTCACAACGACGTGTCAGCCTGTATGGTTCTGTTATCATGTCCATGGTTCGGTTTCCTGCTCCAAACCTTGGCCGCCTTAATATCTGGTAATTCATGGCCATTGTAATAAAAATATCTGAGCTACTATCTAAAACAATCACATGTTCCTATCTAAAAGCAATTCACATTCCTGCAGAATGCTAAAAGAAGACCTCAAATATATTCTTACCGTGCTAACTGTTTGTTCCTCAGAAAGGCACAGTCCTCTGGTTTCTGGCATGTGATAATGACCCTGTCCAGGATAGAGAAATTTCAAAGTCCAAAAGGTAAAATTAAAGGGAATGGAACAAGGAAAGATATTGCATGCGAATAACCATTATGAAATCTATTCTGATACAACAACCTTAACATGCTTTATTCATAGATGTTCCTGAATAGATGTAAAGAAATCGTTCTATTTGTGTTCAAATATGATTTTTTTTTGTGTGTGTAAATTTAGTAAAAATATTTGTGCAATTGCAAATCCAGTATTGAGATAGTTATTTTAAAGATGTAATACAACATAAAATCATCTAATTTTTTGGTTAGTTTCTAAGAACATTTAGAACAAGCGCAGAAATTGTAAAACAATATAATATCATTATAGAAGGTTTAATAAAAGCATAATTCCTTCATATTTTGCTCAAAGACATTTCAGATGCAAGTGGAATATGCTTCAAGACAACAATGTCCACAGCACTAATTTCACAAAGTTTTGTCATAGAAGAAGTGTAAGGTTCTCAGAGTGTTGCCCTCACATTTTTTTCTCCCTCCATGGCATCATTCAGTGCTTGTCTCTCAACCAAGAGCAGTGGAACCTGCTGCTCCACTTTCATACCTAATCTTTCATAAAATTCTTGTATATCAAGATAAAGGGGTTGGCATGCACTGGTGTCCATAATTGCAGAATCTAGGCACTCGAGGCAGAGCTTTCGACCATCATTAAGTCCAACATATCCTGTGTCTCGTGGCTGCGAGTGCAGTAAATTATAACATACTTGGATTCCCTTAGAATGAAAATTGCATTGAATAAATAATTGTAAAAACTAACCTCCATTCGTTCACAGCTACAGCACCGAGGAGTAGAATCATGCTCATGGGAAGGGCAGTATTTCTGAACCCAAAAAGGATGTGCCCTATATTCTATTAATCCAGCAAGGTTTGTGGGGATCTGTCATAATATACATATTCACCAAGCAACCAAACTTTATAAGTATGTGAATGAGTTGGAAAGAAATGGCATTTCCATAATCACTTCATAAATTGAAAGCATGGAGCCTCCAATAAAACTTTGTGAAGATGCTCAGATGTCTGACCCTCCAGCTCCATTCTTTCTCTCCACAGACATAGACACACATTAAAACTTGGATTCCCACTATAATTCCTAGTTCCGAGAATTTCAAAGATAGCAAGTCATAAATTTATTGCTCCAAAACTTAGATTCAAAATTTCATCAAAGTACAATAAGCACCCCTCTATTTATAGGATGCTCTAAACATATTGTTTTTCCCACAATTGGTAGGTAAATTCTTTAAATCTGTAACATCACTGGCACATTTGTGATATTAAAAATAGTAGGAAAAGATTCTCAGAACCACAATTACTTTTTACAATTGCATTATTGTGACAAGTGGTAAAATTAAAAGTTATGCAAGTAAATGAAACACAGACGGCTGAATCATCAGGATCAACAACAAAAGATTTTCACTATTCATAAAAAAGAAATACTCACGAAGTGATTGCAAACATCACATTTTGGATGGTAGCGCTCCTTGTAGCAAGATTTATGAAAGGCAAAGTTGCCGCCCATTGAGAACTATAGTAAAACGAACACTTGGAGAGTTAGCTAATGCACTCTGTGGAAATGATTAACTGTCTAAGGAACCAAACATGGCATTTACAGAATCAGCCATAAATTATAGTACAATAATACTTAATTTGTAGTTAAATTTGCACCTCATAATCAGAAATTGGTAGGTTGCAAGCACTGCATCGGAAACATTCTGGATGCCAGAATGCATTCAGGCAATTTAAAAATCTTCCATGTCCAATCTCAGAATTGCACCCAGCACAGATCCTAACCAAATACACATTCATTATTTGCTTTTCTATGTTTGTAGTATATTGCTAGAATTCACAGCTATAAAGGAGAAAATGGAAAGCATATATACCACTCAAAAAAAGAGAAATGTGAAGAAAATTTTTTTATGAATGATGCCTAAATAGGCACTGCTTAAATTAAGAACTTGCAGAAATTGCAGTTACGAGTGAAAAGAAGCAGAGAGAGTGAGAGAAATCAAATACCATGTAGATACAATATCCCAAAGTTGTTGAATGCATCTAAAAGCCACATAAAGTATTGAATGTGAACAATCAGCCAGACCAGAGTAGTACCTGAACCCCATTGGAAAATGCACAGGGATGGGTTGATAAATATTCCCTTGGTATGCATTTCCATGCCCATACTGAGGAGGAGATTCCACGTTCAAGCTGTCTTGGAGTGCTCTGGCAAGTTGTTCATCTTCTTGCAGTTGAGTCTCCTTATCTGTCACCAGTGATTTGATTTAAGACACCAAAATACTTGTTCATATTAATGGCAATAATTGGTTTCAATGCTATATCAAAATTAATCTAATCTGTGCAATTGAAATATCATGTATGCTATGATAATTTCCTTTCTCTAAAAGAAATATCTCCTGTAGGGGCTTTGTTGCATTTTCACTCTAAACAAAATCAAAGTCAAGAAAACCTAAAACAAGTTGGAGCAAAGGGTTGACAACATTGGCACGTCTCACCAGGAAATCAATTTGTAGATTTGAGATTGACAGGTGAATTTTGAATGTTGAATGAAGAATTTCCAGGATACGGTGATTCATAGTCTGAGCTCAACAACAATGTCACAGTATACATAGTATGATCTTACTAGCCAGAGCACACACCTATCACATTTTTCCTGACTTGATTTTCCTCTAAAAGGGAAAGTGCAATTGCGCGATCTATATCTTCATTTTCCTGCTCCATCCAAACATCCTAAGTCCAAGATCCAAAGAAAGAGGAAGTCATTGTCATTAAGCATTAGCATATTACTCAACTGATCATTGCTAACTTAATGCTCAAAAATCAAGAAATCTGGCTTGATGCATCTTCGACACAGAACGAATTAGCATAAATGAAGATGTAAAAGAGGCATTTTAAGAAAGTATTACAGGGAAATACCCCAGAAGTAGATGGTTCATTAAAGTTAGGATTGTCTCCGTAGCTCCCATGATAATGTCCTCCTGAGATATTATGGCTAGACCCCTTGAATATTTTGCTAAGCCAACCCATCACCCGTATGGGTATCTGCTCACAGTTGATGAATGTGTTCCCTGCAAAACAATGAAAAACATAAAGCAAAGGATGTAAAAGGCAGTCAAGTTCAGTTTAACCACTCTTAAGTAACATGGCAAAGACTTTGACTGTTCCTGAACAATAATCCGTGCACAAGGACTAAAAAGAGTATAGGCTTTCAAGCAGTTTCCATAGCAATGAAGGTTCAACATTATTTGCTTGTTGATACAATGCAAGGAGAATCGCATGAATAGTGGGGTCAAACAAAGCGTAAAGGAAGAGGAGGAGGAGGAGGAGGAGGAGGAAATGCAGTATAAAAGCCAAAACAAATATCAACGACACCATCCTACAATCCAGGCATATTATATGATGCTGCCAGAAATCCCAACTCCGTCACCGGAGCAGTTGACTTTCTTCTCTTGCTGTATCAAATCTTTCTATAAAGTCATGGTAAAACAAAGAACACAAACCTTGCATTGTTCTGCTCCAGGACGTTTAGATTACAAACAAAGGAAGATGTTACCAGCCCAAGTTAATTTCTAGGCTTTTGTATAAATGCAATGGAAAGATAAAGACAGATATTCTCCCAGCTCAACATCCCAATTGAATATATTACATAATATACATAATGTTGTAATTTCAGGTTATAAAGCGATAAAAGAAGGAATCAAATAGTGGAGAGGTGACTCACCTCTGACAAACGAAGTACTTGCAGGATAAATAGTCTTAAGCAGAAAAAGACCCAGATCAGATTAGATCCCAATCAGCTCAGAAAAGCCTCAAATCATGCAGTCCCCTAAAGGAAAAGATAACCTTTAACCAATGTCCTTTGTATATCTCTCTCTTTTCCCCCTCTTTTTGATTACAAATGTATAAACTATTATTCACACAACACGAGAACAAGAAAGAAGAACAAAGAAATAGCAAGATAATCTGTAGTTCCAAGGAATGGGTATTCTTCTAAATTCAATATGTTGTTTCGCAGGTAGAATGATACGTCAAGAATTGTAAGGCCAATACGCTAAGAATTTGGGACGGAGTACTTGAACTGTACGCAATTTCAAAGTCAAATTTCGACAAGTAAACGTTTACGGACGAGATGAAAAAAAAAAAAGAAAAAAGAAACAAGCTTTCAACTTTTCCGTCTTTCCTTCCTCGTTAAAACCCAAGTTGATTCTGATGAAGCATCATCAAAAACCCAGTTTAGGTTTTTAATCAACTACTAAATTCCTCTGAATTTGAAGACTTTCATGGGGTTCTTGTAATCCTTCTACAAGAAGACCCCATGCTCTTCAAAAAAAAAAAAAAGGTGAAAAAAGCTATGGAAGTTATTCTACCTTTTATCTCTTCTTTTCTTTCTTTTTAGTTTCTATATTCCCAAATTACAGTGTTGATTGTGGCAGTCGGGTTTAAGTTGTGGTTGACGCGGTTCATGTTGTTCCCCGCTTTCGTATGCTAGTTTGTGCCCACCCATTCATTCATCAATTAAATATTTACATCAAATTTTTGTTAAAGTAATCTTGTTATAATTTTGTTTTATTAAATTTTATTTATATATTTATGTATTAAATTTTTTATTTTAGTTATAATATGTCTGTCGTAAGCACAGGATAACACATGAAAACAGAAGTAAGAGAATTGATCTCGGGTTTTATTTAATCATAAATCTTAATTATAAAGTCTCAAAATTCAAAAATGCCCTTTAAAAAATTAAAAAAATTGGAAAAAAAAAAAGAGGTAGACCAAAAGAACGACCTTTTTAAGGAAAAACTGGTGAAAGTGTGAAAGCGTGAAAAAGTGGAGGGAATCACCGGGTGTTGTGGTAAAGATTCCAAAGTAGTTGAAGTCTAAATAATTAATTGTAAATTTTATTTAATTAAATTTAAAATATATAAATATACAAATAAATTTTGATTTAATAATTAAAATATATTTCTAATAAATTTTAATTTTTAAATAAAATTTTTATTTGTAAATTATTTATTTTATTAAAATAACATAATTTTATTAATAAT
>JANZLD010000002.1:2435103-2446027 GCA_026413575.1 Erythroxylum carthagenense | reverse complement strand
CGTGTTCATCACAGAAGGTTGAAGACGATGGACACCAACGGACACGCACCGTTCGGTCTGAATCTGGCAGAACCACATTAGGAATGAGATTATAGGCAACTTCTTCGACAAATTATATTTCTTTTCTTTATATTAGCAGGCCTATGTTATGCCTTAATTGTTTTATATGATGTAAGGGCATTTATGGGTGGAGTTCCTAAGTACACACTCCACTTATTAATTAAATCAAAATTTAATTTCTTTAAAAAATATATTCAAAATACTCTCCAAGTTTATGCATTGAATTGAATATAAAGGAAATTTTGGGAAATATGGGAAGCATTTAATTTCTGTTGATAATTATTCTATTTTCATGTTCGTACTATGACCACAATTCCATTGTCGTCTAGTCCGGTTAGGATACCTGGCTTTCACCCAGGCGACCCGGGTTCAAATCCCGGCAATGGAAAACTTTTTGCAAATATGTTTGATAAAATGATAAACGACGTCGTAGTACGCAACCGTCAGTTCCACTCCACGTTATCCCTTTCCCAGTTTTTCACCCATTGAGCCACAATCCACGTTGTCGACACCGCCAATCTAGTCTGCTTCCATAGGAAGGAGAAAACTGAAGAAATTGGATCGAAAATGTCGGTCTCAATCTCTTCTCTGGCGTCCTCCCTCTCTTCTCTCTCATTTTCTTCCCAAATTTCCCAGAAACCAAACACGCTTTCCTTCCCTCGCTCTCAATCGTCTTCTCTCTCACTCGCTTCCGAAAATCTTACTCTTCGAGTCACCGCCACAGTCGCTTCGCCGCTGGAGCCCGAGGTCGCCAACCTCAAGACACTGGTGAAATCGAGGCTTCCCGGTGGATTTGCCGCTCAGCCTATCATCGGCACCGGTCGCCGTAAATGCGCCATTGCTCGAGTCGTTCTTCAAGAAGGTACCGGCAAGTTCATCATCAACTACCGCGACGCCAAGGTTCGATCTTTGTCTATTTTTCTGTTTTCGGGTTTTAGTAACAAAGCTTTCTGTATCTAAATGTTAAGTAGTCTGTTGGTTGGTTGAATATGTTTAGTGTACCAGATCAATTAAGCACATATTCTGAATCTGCTAGGCGAGGCTGTGATTTAACCGGGTTGGGATCGAATAGATAACTGAAATGGTAGCGTTTATGAAATTTAAAATACTGTATTCTGTATAGTCTGGCGTGCGGTACGTTGTTAATTGGCCATGTATGTTGTTTGATTGTTTCGATTCTATCAACACCCCAAAGGTCTTCACTTTCAAGTCACCAACTTAAAGGTCTCTTTGTTGGAGGCTGCAACTTATAGCAGAAACTTGTTTGAACGGTTTTAACTCACCTTCGAAACATGTTATAACCTATAAATACCATTTGGATCAAATCCTTCACTTGAATCAAACCCTCACTTGGTAGTTGAATCGAGGTTATGAATTACGAAGCCGCCAAATGATTTATTCAAGCACATGACTTACGGATCTTCCATGCATTCAAATATATATTGGACACTAGAGTTATTTCTTTCATTGTTCTTCCCTCGAGCTTTTTGATCTAGAGAATTAGATGGTACAAGTGGTTAATTGGGTTATGAAAGGTGTTGAGTGCCTCTAGCATTTAATCTTCGCTCTTGGAGGAGAAATGATAGATCATGTTCTCTTCTAACTCTCTGTGATCATGAACTGATGAATATAATCTTGCATTTGATGCAGCCAGGATATGTGAATTCCTGGGACACACATTCTTTTTTCCTCAGGAAAATGTTTAACACACGTTCTGTAATAACAATACGGTTTCTTGATGATAATTTCTGCAGGAATATCTACAAGGCAATCCACTGTGGCTCCAATATGTGAAATTCCCATTGCAAACTCTAGGATACGAGACCAGCTACGATGTGTTTGTTAAGGCGCACGGAGGTGGGCTGTCTGGTCAGGCTCAGGCAATCTCCCTTGGCATTGCAAGGGCTTTACTAAAGGTTAGTGAAATTCATAGGGCCCCATTGAGGAAGGAAGGGCTTCTGACTAGAGACGCCAGAGTTGTCGAGAGAAAGAAGGTCGGTCTCAAGAAAGCTCGCAAGGCTCCTCAATTCTCTAAACGTTGAAGCTGGAGGGCAAATTATTGTATTGTACACCTTCTCTTATCAGCCTCGTATTCATTTCTTATCATTGTGGAATAGTGTGATGAAGTAATTTTTCCGACTCGACTTTCAAAATAACTAACGGAACTATAATTGGGTTTAATTCAATCAGATTTGGACCTGGGCCTCAAGTTTTGGATTGGGCTCAGCTTGGTTTGAAGACCGAACTGGTTCAATATCAAACCCATTAAAACTGGATTATCATGAAAAACAGATAAGGAAACCGCGCGGAAAGAAAGCGCGTAATAAGATAAAGAAAGCATAACTAGTTTGACTAGTCAAATAAAGGAAAAGCAGCTGGCAATACTCCGGAAGAATCGTGAAACGTTCACCGACTTTAATTTGAGGAGATAAGTCTGACCGTCCAATTATTGCACCCGCGTACTATCTACGCCAAATAAGCCTATAAATACCCCTCCGAAGATAGTGTTCTTGTTGCTAAGCAACCAAGTCGTAGGGCTTCCCTCTCTCTGACTCTGCTTTGTTTTCGTGTTTCGCCGTTTCTATTTACTTGTCGTCTGTTGATGTTATCTTGTTGGGACTTGGTATATGGTTTTCTGATTGGCGTCTGGATGTTTGATTCGCTTTCTTCGCGGTAACGCCGTATGTTTGATACAACTATTGTCGGTATATTAATGGATTGGGACTTTGTTTATGTACCTTCATGTGATTTCTTGAAGGTGAATCACTTCGTTCTTGGTTTGGATTCATATGGCTGATATTTATAAATGTTATAAAGGTGGATGCAACTTGCAGTTAACAGATTGTTCGACGATCGGCGATATCGAAACTGTTGGATCTGATCAGATGAAATCTGTAAACTGTTTCTTTTTTTTTTTATTCCCGTTTTACGGTTGAATTTCACAAAAGTGGAGATTGAGGTGCAATTACTTGGTCTTTAAAGGTTAACATATTTACCTGTTCGAGTTGGGGAATTATGATTCTTGGATAGAGATCGTCGATGCGTGATAGGAGTTCTTTTGATATAGAGTGAATTTGCTGATTATTAAGGTATCTCATAACATGTGATTTCATAGAAAAAGCGTTGATGCAATTTCCTCGTCGGCATGATCGAGAACTATTTGTTGCCTTGTCTTATTCACTATGGCCACATGGTTTGATCGGATATCATTATGATTGGATAAAATCGAGTGATAAGCTAGCAGCATAGCATAGAGAGTCCTTTCTACGTAACAAGTTCCTTTTTTATTTGTGTGCGTGATACGTAGATGGAAAGTGTAAATTTCAAGATGACAGGGTCCAAATTCATCTCTATATCCTGAGGTTGCTTTTAACTTTTGAGATTCGTCATGGTAACTTTCTCTCACCCTTATGAAGAAAAGTTTCAGAATTTATGTTTCTGGTGATTGGGTTACTGCACTGGCCTGGGGTGTTTGCTGTGATATGTACAGAGAGCAAGCGACTTGACATGAGTGATCTTTTTTTGGTTGATCTTCAAATAATTTGTAGAAGGCGTATCTCTTGGTGTTAGGTCTGGAATTGTTATATGACGTTGTTATCTACTTTGGATTTTCAAGAACACATTTGTAAACTATATCCAAACAGATTTGGGGTTAGCCTACATCGGATGTGCGGTTCTGGTTTAATAACTAGAAGGGTTTTGTAATCACTTGTTTACTTTCTTAGTATATTGTTATTACAATTCTTCGTTTGGTTCTTCTGTCTGATCCTCGTTGTGTCGATTTTGTGCTTGCCTAAACCACTAGTCATGGCTACGCTTTTATTTCTCTTTTTACGTTAGCCTTTTGTTGATTATTGGGTGATATTCAGGCTATATCTTGATTACTGTTAAAACATACTATTGATGCGCAGAGTATCAAAACAAAACATAAAATCTAAAATTTTTTATCTGTTTTTCTTTCCTCCATTATAAACAGATTTAGCGCCATTTATGTAATTGCATTCGTCAGGGGGTTGCCTGTGTTATTGAAGACAACTTAAACCTACATTTTGCGACGAGCCCTTATGGTTATACTGTTTTTTGTCATGGTCTTAACGCGCAGGAATTTCACTAATAAGGTACCATAACAAGGTGGAATTGACCTTCTTGGGTAGAACTGGATATATAAGAATAGAAAAAGAAAAGCAAGATCAACCACTATATGATGTGCGAGGCATGGTAATATAGGTGGAATCTCTGGGTTCATGCCGCTGTCTTGCTTGGTTTTATGGAAATGGGTTCATCTTTCTTATTTCTTTCATTTTTCTAGAGTGAATTTTTTGCCAGTCTAGCATTTGCTATGACAAGAAGGTGCAATTGATTTTCTAAGATAGAAGTGGAGATGGAAACCCAAAGCAAGCTCAAATCTACAAGTCCATCAATATCAGAGTTTGTTTTGTTTGTCTATTTCCTCTTTCATATATTTTTTGTTTTCTCTGTCATTGTGTAGTTCCTTGGGTAATGTCTTGCTGTCTCCTTGTTCTTGTTGTTAACAGGATGTGTGTTGGCAAGACTGTCAATGCAAAGTCAACCTGAACAGATAATGACACAAATTTTGTATTCCTGTTAAGTTTCTCTCATTTATGTAGTTTGTAGACTGAGGATAGATAACTGCCTTTTCAGGGAGCTATGTTTTGAGAGGAATTTTGGTCTACTTCACATGGATTTCTTATGGTCGTGCAGCTCTCTAATAGGGCTTTGTGGGATAAAAAGTTTAGCATGGATTTACCTCTTCGTCTTTCTGATTTGTGTAATGTTTGAGGGTGCATTCATTTTGGAATTCTGGCAGGCAAATGATTTTCTAGGATAGAGGTGGTGATGTGACAATTTGGAAACCCAAAGGAAGCTCAAACCACAAGCCCACTTTCTTTTGATAATGTCTATTCCTTTAAAATATTTATCCTTGTATTGCCTATTGGGTGATCTCTGGTTGTCTCCCTGTTGTTGTTGTTAACAGGTCATATGCTGTCAAGACTATTATTCCGAAGAGAACCCAAACAGATAAAAATTACGATTTTTTAAACTTATTTTCTATTTTTTTTTACATTTATATAGATAGCAGTCTGAGGTGCAGTTCTCTAGTATGGCTTTGTGGGATAAAAAGTTTCGCATGGAATTGTCTCTTCATCTTTCTGATTTCTGTAACGTTTTACGGTGCATTCATTTTGGGATTCTGGCAGGCAAATGATTTTCTAGGATAGAGGTGGTGATGTGACAATTTGGAAACCCAACGGAAGCTCAAACCCCAAGATCGTGAATATCGTAGTTTGTTTTGATTGTCTATTCCTTTTAAATATTTATCCCTGTATTGCCTATTGGGTGATCTCTGGTTGTCTCCATGTTGTTGTTAACAGGTCATATGGTGTCAACACTATAATTGCGAAGAGAACCAAAACAGATAAAATTTACGATTTTTTTAACTCATTTTCTATTTTTTACATTTATATAGTTAGTACTAAGGTGCAGCACTCTAGTATGGCTTTGTGGGATAAAAAGTTTCGTATGAATCTGCCTTTTCATCTCTTTGATTTCCCTAATGTTTTAGGGCGCATTCATTTTGGAATTCTGGCAGGCAAATGATTTTCTAGGATACAGGTGGTGATGTGACAATTTGGAAACCCAAAGGAAGCTCAAACCACAAGCCCTTGAATATCGTAGTTTGCTTTGATTATACTTATTCTTTTTAAATATTTATCCTTGTATTGTCTATTGGGTGATCTCTAGTTGTCCCCCTGTTTTTGTGGTTGTTAACAGGTCATATGCTGTCAAGACTATTATTGCGAAGAATAACCAAAACAGATAAAAATTACGATTATTTAACTTATTTTCTATTTTTTTACATTTATAGAGGTAGTAGTCTAAGGTGTAGGTACTTGTCTCGGGGAACTATGTTGTGCGAGGCATTGTAATCTAGTTTTAGGTTGGATCTTTAGGTTCACGCAGCTCTCTTGCTTTGGTTTTGTGGGAAGGGTTTCTTATTGCTGTCATTCTTCTGAAGTGCATTTTTTGCAAATCTATCATTTGCTATCACAAGATGGTGTAATTGATTTTCTGGGATAGATTTGGATATGGGAAGCCCAAAGCAAGCTCAAAACTACAAGCCCATCAATACCAGAGTTTGTTTTGTTTATATTAGATATTTTTGTTCTCTTTATTATTGTTGCTTATTGGGTGATCTTAGCTGTCTCCTTGTTTTTGTTATTAACAGGACATGTGTTGCCAAGGGAGAGTATCAACTCAATTTTGTATTTCTATCAAGTTTTTCTCATTTATATAGATAGTAGATTAAGGATAGGTCACTGCCTTTTGTAGGGAACTATGTTTTGAGAGGCATTTTAGCCTCCTTTGATGTGAAATCCCTATTTTCATGCAGCTCTCTAACATGGCTCTGTGGGATGAAGGGTTTTTTTTTTCCATGTTTCTGATTTCTATTATGTCTTAAGATTGCATTCTTTTTGGAATTCTAGTATTTGTTACCACATGATGGTGCAATTGATTTTCTAGGATAGAGGTGGTGATGTGACAACTTGGAGACCCAAAGTAAGATCAAACCACAAGCCCGTGAATACTGGAGTTTGTTTTGATTAGGTCTATCCCTCTGTAAATATATTTATCCTTGTGTTGCCTATTGGGTGATCTCTAGTTGTTTGGTTGTTGCTGATGCTGCTAACAGGTCATGTGTTGTTAAGAATGTCAATGTGAAGAGAACCAAAACAGATAAACACGAATTTTGAACTTATTTGCTGTTTGTCAAATTATATAGCTTGTAGTCTAAGTTGGAAAGTAATTGTCTTTTGCAGGGTACTGTGTTATGAGGCATTTTAACCTACTTTCACTTGGATTCCTTGTGTTCATGCAACTATCTTTGATGGTTTCCTGGGATAAAGGGGTTTGTCTGGAATTTATTTTTTTCCCATCTTTTTTATTGCTGTCAGGGTTTTATAGTGCCTTTTTCTTGATGCAATTCTAGCATTTGCCATCACATGAAGGTGCAATTGATTTTGTAGGATAGAAGTGATGTTGAAACCCAAAGCAAGCCCGAACCCACAAGCCCTTGAATATTAAGAGTTTGTTTCGATTATGTATATTCCTCCTTTAAATCTATTTATCCTTGTGTTGCTTATTGGGTGATCTCTTGCTGTCTCCTTGTTCTCGTTGTCAACAGGGCATGTGTTGTCAAGACTCTCAATGAGAAGAGAACCATAACAGATAAAAAATCCAAAATTTGAATTTTCTCTTTCTTTTTTCCCGTTGTTAACAGGACATGTGTTGTCAAGACTAAATGAGAAGTGAACTATACCAGATTTTAAAAAGACCCCAAAATTTAAACTTCTCTTTTTATATATGTATATATAGGTAGTAGTCTAAGGTGTCGTTAACTGCCTTTTACAGGGAACTGTGTTGCACGAGGCACAGAGACTATCAATGCAAAGTGAACCAAAACAGATAATCAACTCAATTTTGTATTTTTATCAGGTTTTTCTCATTTATATAGATGGTAAATTAAGGATAGGTAACTGCCTTTTGCAGGGAACTATGTTTTGAGAGGCATCTTAGCCTACTTTGATGTGGAATCCTTATGTTCATGCGGCTCTCTAGCTTGGCTATGGGATAAAGGGTTTTTTTTTTTCATCTTTCTGATTCCTGTCATGTCTTAAGAGTGCATTCTTTTTTGAATTCTAGCATTTGGTACTACTTGATTTTTTTAGGAGAGGTGGTGATGTGACAATTTGGAAACCAAAGGAAGATCAAACCACAAGTCCCTGAGTACCGGAGTTTGTTTTGGTTATGTCTATTCCTCTTTAAATATAATTATCCTTGTGTCGTCTGGAGTTGTCTTGATGTTGCTGCTGGTGCTAACAGGTCACGTGTTATTAAGGCTGTCAATGCGAAGAGAACCAAAACAGATAATGAAACATGATTTTTGAACCTTTTTTTTCTGTTCGTCATCTTGTACAGGTTGTAGTCCAAGTTGTAGGTAACCTTCTTCCGCAGGCTATTATGTTATGAGAGGCATCTTAACCTAACCTAATCATGTGGATTCCGAATGTGTTATGCAGAATTCTTGAATGGTTTCGTGGGATAAAGGGTTTGGTCTGGATTTTATTTTTTTTCTTGTGTTGTTTATTGGGAGATCTCTCGCTGTCTGCTTGTTCTCTTTTTTAACAGGACGTGTGTTGTCAAGACTGTCAATGAGAAGAGAACCACAACAGATAAAAAATGCAAATTTTGAACCTCTCTCTTTTTTCCTTATTTATATAGGTAGCATTAAGGTGTCGGCAACTGCCTTTCGCAGGGAACTATGTTGTGCGAGGATCTTAACCTGACTTTTTAGGTGGAATTTTTCTAAGGTGTTGGTAGCTGCCTTTGTGCGAGGATCTTAACATAACTTTTAGGGGGGATCTTTAGGTTCATGAGCTCTCTTTCTTGGTTTTATGGGAAGGGTTTCATTTTTCTTATTTGTCTTTTTTTTTTAGAGTGCATGTTTTTGTAAATCTATCATTTGCTATCACAAGATGGTGCAATTGATTTTTTAGGATAGAAGTGGAGATGGGAAACCCAAAGCAAGCAAAAAACTTTCAAGCCCATCAATACCAGAGTTTGTATTGATTATGTCTATTCCCTCTTTAATGTATTTTCGGTTTCTGTATCATTGTGTTGCTTATTGGGTGATCTATTGCTGTCTCCTTTTTCTCGTTAACAGAACATGTGTTGTCAAGACTGTCAATGCAAAGTGAATCAAAATAGATAATTAACTCAAATTTGTATTTCTATTAAGTTTCTCTCATTTTTATAGTTAGTAGATTAAGGATAGGTAACTGCCTTTTGCAGGGAGCTATGTTTTGAGAGACATCTTAGCCTACTTTTGACGAGGAATCCTTATGTTCATGCAGCTCTCTAGCTTGGCTATGTGGGATAAAGGGTTTTTTTCATCTTTCTGATTCCTGTCATGTCTTAAGAGTGCTTTTTTTTTTTTTTTCAAATTCTAGCAGATTAAGGATAGGTATGCCTTTTGCAGGGAACTATGTTATGAGAGGCATCTTAGCCTACTTTGACGTGGAATCCTTATGTTCATGCAGCGCTCTAGCTTGGCTATGTGGGATAAAGGGTCTTTATCATCTTTCTGATTCCTTTCATGTCTTAAGAGTGCATTCTTTTTTGAATTCTAGCAGATTAAGGATAGGTAACTGCATTTTGCAGGGAGCTATGTTTTGAGAGGCATCTTAGCCTACTTTGACGTGAATCCTTATGTTCATGCAGCTCTCTAGCTTGGCTATTTGGGATAAAGGGTTTTTTTATCATCTTTCTGATTCCTGTTATGTCTTAGGGTGCATTCTTTTTTGACTTCTAGCGTTTGCTACTACTTGATTTTTTTAGGAGAGGTGGTGATGTGACAATTTGGAAACCAAAGGAAGATCAAACCACAAGCCCCTGACTGTCGGAGTTTGTTTTGGTTATGTCTATTCCTCTTTAATTATAATTATCCTTGTGTCGCCTATTGGATGATTTCTAGTTGTCTCGATGTTGCTGCTGCTGCCAACAGGTCACGTGTTGTCAAGACTGTCGATGCGAGGAGAACCAAAACAGATAAAGAAACATGATTTTTTAACTTTTTTGTTTCTGTTTTGTCATCTTATAGAGGTTGTAGTCTAAGGTGTAGGTAACTGTCTTCTGCAGGCTATTATGTTATGAGAGGCATCTTAACCTACTACTTTCATGTGGATTCCGTATGTGCTATCCAGAACTCTTGAATGGTTTAGTGGGATAAAGGGTTTGGTCTGGATTTTTTTTTTCATCATTTTGATTTCTGTCGTGGTTTTATAGTGCGTTTTTCTTAATGCAATTCTAGCATTTGCCATCAAAAGAAGGTGCAATTGATTTTGTAGGCTAGAAATGGTGATGTGAAAACCCAAAGCAAGCTCGAAAGCCCTGGAGTACTAGAGTTTGTTTCGATTGTGCATATTTCTCCTTTTAAATTTATTTATTCTTGTATTGTTATATTGAGTGATCTCTCGGTGTCTCCTTGTTCCTGTTTTTAACAGGACATGTGTTGTCAAGACTGTCAACGAGAAGAGAATCATGACAGATAAAAAACCCAAATCTTAAACTACTACCCTTTCTTCTCTCATTTATATAGATAGTAGTCTAAGGTGTAGGTAACTGCCTTTTGCAGGGAACCATGTTGTTTTACTTGTTGGGTGATTTCTTGCTGTCTCCATGTTCTTGTTGTTAACAGGACTTGTTGTCAAGACTGTTAATGCAAAGTGAATCAAAACAGATAATCAACTCAATTTTGTATTTCTATAATGTCTCCCTCATTTTTATAGGTAGTAGATTAAGGATAAGTAACTGCCTTTTGTAGGGAACTGTGTTTTGGGAGGCATCTTAGCCTACTTTGACGTGGAATCCTTATGTTCATGCGGCTCTCTAGCTTGGCTCCATCGGATAAAGGGTTTTTCTTCATCTTTCTGATTTCTTCCATGTCAGAGTGCAATTTTTTTTGGAATTCTTTGCATTTGCTACCACATGATGGTGCAATTGATTATCTAGGACAGAGGTGGTGATGTAACAGTTTGGAAACCCAAAGGAAGATCAAACCACAAGCCCTTGTGTACTGGAGTTTTTATTTGTTATGTCTATTCCTCTTTAAGTATATTTATCCTTGAGTTGTCATTTGGGTGACTTCTAGTTGTCTTGGTGTTGTCAAGGCTGTCAATGCAAAGAGAATCGAAACAGATAAACATGATTTTTGAATTTATTTTCTATTTGTCACATTATATAGGTTGTATTCTTGAGATGTAGGTAGCTGCGTTTTGCAGGTTAC
>JANZLD010000002.1:2411641-2422176 GCA_026413575.1 Erythroxylum carthagenense | reverse complement strand
ATATTTCACTTTTCTTCTTACGCACAACAAAGCTCAAGGTTTTCATCCTCATATACGTCGATGACATACTGCTCACAGGTAATGATCCCAACTACCTAAAGTCTCTGGTTCTAAAGCTAAATAACCTATTCTTTCTAAAGGATCTTGGCCCTGTATACTATTTTCTGGGGATAGAAATTTGCAGAGATAATATGGGCATTCATCTGAGCCAAGCCAGATATACCTTCGACATCCTAAAAAAATTTAACATGATGAATTGTGCGCCTGTACCCACTCCTATGGTTACTGGCCCTTAGTTCACCAAAAATAATGGAAAACCTATGCAAGACCCATCTCTCTATCGACAAGCTATTGGATCTCTTCAGTACCTTACTACCACCAGGCCTGATATAGCCTACTCAGTGAACAAACTCAGCCAGTTTCTATCTCAACCCACTGACATTCATTATCAAGGAGTAAAACGCATTCTCAGATACCTTAAAGGTACCTGTCATCTAGGTCTACGCATCAAGCCCTTTAAAACTCTTCAGATGACTGCATTCACTGATGCAGATTGGGCCACAGACGTTAATGATCGAAAATCCATGGCTGGTGTATGTGTATATCTTGGAAATACGTTGGTCTCCTGGAGCTCTCGTAAGCAAAGAGTCGTTTCTCGTTCAAGTACGGAATCTGAATATCGAGCTCTAGCAGATGGTGCAGCTGATTATACCCTTAATAAGTGTGCAATGTCCTTTTTGCCCCTTGTCTAATGCCTTATGTCTTATATCCTTAAGTGGCATGCCCAATTTGCCCTTATAATATCTTACTATTTTAATACTTCAATTCCATCAATTTACTTATGTCATAAAATGTTACCAACATTAACATAATAATTAACTCCAAGATTTATTCCATCAACACCTCATAATTCATTTAAATCATGCTTAATAAATAAAAAAAATTGGGGGCCAACAGTAAGAGGCTATAACATCCACCATAGGCTGCTAGTAATAAGATTTGGAAGCACTGAATGTTATACCTGAAATATACTGCCATCTAGTCATTGTCATATTTACATTGTGAGTCACTTCTCCTAATTACATGATACTATGAATTGAAGGTTGAGTTCTAATAGTTATTCGTGATGCAAAAAAACTTGACATCGACTTTATTCTTTTCTTAACATCAAGTTTAAGTGCAACATTCGCTTTTTGCTGGATAGGAACATTAGCACCTTCAACATTTCCACTATCACCCAATTTCATAATTCAATATCTCCCTTCTATCTTTTTCGTGTTGATATCTTCAAATAAAGTCTTCATTTGCTACTTCACATCATATCTAATTTTTTTACAAAGTTTCACATCTTTTTTAATCCCAAGTAAATGCTTATTTAATATGGTGATTCATTCACCTTTTAAATGTTTTTACAAAAATAAGCAAATAGTATGATTCTTCGTATCGGAGACTAATGCAATATGAGCCTAAGTTGGATCATTGTATCTTCATGAAGCGGTTGAATTATCAAAAGTACTTGAATTTCCTTCCATTTATTTGTAAAAATAAATGAAGACATATATCAAAATAAAGGACATATAATTTCATTAGCAACTACTATCACAAAATATATATTGTTTAACTCAAAAGTCCAGACTAGTACAATTATACAATACAAATATACATCTTATATATCGTAACTCATTTTGTATAATTACATCATACATGATTCAATTTCATCTTCACAATTCACCAATCAGTCAAAAATTAACAATTCAAGTATTTAACATACATATTTACACAATACATATGTCTGTCTTATATAATATGACTCATTTTGTATTATTTCATCATTCAACCATAAACTAAAGATTTACGGTCACAACTATAATATATTCAACTTCAACCATAACTCACAATTATAAGTCTGTAAGTGACTTCAGGTAATCTCCTAATTCAATCATAAACTAATATATTTTGTTTATTTATATAATTCAATTACAATTCTAATAATTAGTTTGTTTTATTAACTAATTTTAATCAATATTGTTACTAAAATCCTAATTCTCAACTTTGATTTAATAATCTTTCATTCACCAATTTTAATTAACATTATTAATTTCTTACCCAAATTTTCAAGCGCATTAATTTTTTTCATAAATTGACAATGTCTAAATTATATTAAAATTGAATCAACTCACAAAACCAATTCCAGCTTCCAAATCCATATTTTCCAATTCATTAATTTTCTTCATAAATTGATAATATTGAAATTGAACGAACTCGGACAAACAATTCTAACTTTCAAACTCAAAATTTCCAACTCACACAAACAATTACAATAATTCCAACCATCAGAAAACACAAGTAAACAACCAAATATAATGCAATTGCTATTCAGAGTAAACGAAAACCCAACAAAATTGGAAAATGCAATTAAACGTTAGGTCAGTTAGGTTTGGTTCGGGTTCGGTTAGGTTTCAATCTGAATCTGGATCTGAAAAATTGAAATTCCAAATTTGTAGATTTTGTTGTACTATACACTCTACATGCATTTGACATAACAGTGGACAATTGGAAGTGATGACTGGAGAGCAGTGGATGGCCAGTGGTGGCATGGTGTGCATACAAGAGTGGATAATCGTCAGAGAGAAAGAGAGAGAGATATAACTGGAGGAAGAGATGATGGTGGAGAGTCACTGGAATCGTGAAAGAGGAGAGTCGCCAGAGAGAAGAACCGAGAGAGTAGCAAAGTGAGTGAGAGAGAGAGTATAAGAGTAGCAGCGTCAGGAGAAGGGGGTTTTAAGATTTCTTTTTACAATACCAACTGGTATTTACAATAAAATCTTCTAAATTTTTAATATTTACAATATCGGTCAATAACACGCAAATTGATGATATTGATTGATACTTATGCACCTAGTTTTGTATTATTTTTCAATCGATACAATGCCTTCTAGTTGGTATTGGTCGGTTTGATATAAAATCCATAATCTTGAATAAGTTCAATCAAATGTGACATTTTATTTCCTTCTTCTTAATTACTCTTGATCGGCTCTAAATTAATCTTTTGAATTCAAGTTATTCTAACTAATATTTTAAAGGTTGAATTATAAATTGAGTCAGTAAAATAAAGAATTTAAAATTTAAAATTTTAATTGACATTAGATTATTATAAAAATTGATATATAGTAAATTTTAAAAATTTAAAAATTAAAAAGAAATTATTTTTATTTAAAAAATATGTAAATAAAATTTATTAAATTTAAATTTTTTACAATTGAGATGGACTTATCGAAAGCAAGTTAACAACGGACGTGTCAACGGTAGTTTCAGGTTCAGGATCAGGCCGAAGCCGAACCCATTATCAGACCCATCCGTCAATGTCAGTCAAATCGTTCGTTCTCATGGAAGAAACAGTACTGTAGGGACTTTTATGCATCAGGAGCGTGAAAAAACGCAAAAACGAAGGGGAGCAATAATGGACCCAAAAAAGAATATTGTTTAGAGCTAAAAAGAAAGTAAAAAGAAAACATTGACACGCTAGCTGACCTCTCTGACTCTCTCTTTGAATCTGAATCTTTCGCTTGCGCTGAGACTTCTGATCAATAGCATAACAAGGGAGGAATGGCGAAGTCGAGCGCCGAAGATGAGGAGCTAAGGAGAGCTTGCGAAGCTGCTATTGAAGACACCAAGCAGAACGTCGTGTTATCGATCCGAGTCGCCAAGAGCCGGAGCGTTTGGGGCAAAGCCGGCAAGTTGGGCCGCCACATGGCCAAACCTAGGGTTCTTGCTATCTCTAGTATGCTCTGTTCTCTTCTATGTTCCGTTGGTTAAATGAGCACGGAAGTGGGAAAAAAGTTCGTTTTGACCTGTTTAGCTCAAATTCCTTGTCGGATGATTCAAGTTTTGTTGCATGTTTGTGGGGCAATAAATGCGGTGTTGATTAACTTCACTGTATTTGTCAATGGATGTGCGTTTTAGCATTGCTAAGTCTATCTTTTCCAATCGAACTGTTACTTGTGGTACCAAAAGTTTTAATTTCTGGAGTAGAACTAGTTCAATAGTCTTTTAGGTTAGTTATGGGTTATGGCCAGTATAAGGAGTTTTAGGCTGTTTTAATATACCTTTTTAGTTGTGAATTATGTTTGCTGTGGATCAGCGGGAGCCTGATACACTGAATTAATATATATATATCATGATTATGCTGTCTGCGTCACTCTTTCGCACATCGAGTTGTTTTTTTTTTTGTAGAATTGAGAAGCATAAAATTCGTTGCACATTGTTGGCTTTTTTTTTGGATTTTCATTTCCTTTCTCTATCATTGTTAAACAAAGCGCCTTTCTTGGCTGAGTTGTCCCATGGTTTGTATGGTCGGTGATTATATGCATCTGCAATTGGGCTGTCACAAAGATTATACTCATCAGCAGTTGGTAGCTCGTGTGGTCATTTTTTTGGCACAGTGTTATCAGTGATAGTACTTGATTTGTGCAGCAAAAACAAAGGGCCAACAGACTAAAGCATTTCTTCGAGTCTTAAAGTATTCCACCGGAGGAGTTCTTGAGGTAATGTTTCAATAAGTTTAAATAGTACGATAAAAGAAAAACAAAATGTAAAAACTTTAAAGTTTTCTAGGGTCTATAACTTTATGGACAGATATGAGTTCTTGGTCTTTGAGCATTAGATATAGTGGTTCTTTCAGCCTGCATGTTTGATTCAGGGATTTAAGAGTTCAAAATTGATTCTGATGCCAATGGATCCTAATTTAAGTGGTAAGAAGGTTAAGAGATGAACGTTGATTTATGCCTCCTCTTGTGAGATGGATGTGTTTTTTGATTTTTCTTCTCTAACATACTTTTATTCTTTGGCTTGTGATTTCAGACAGTTCAAACTTGAGTTCTAAAGGATATGATTTTTGGTTTTGTGTAAATATCAAGCTGGGAATGAGTGGCACAATCTCATAATCCTTTTATGAAGATGTTATGCAGCAAAGTTTTAGCTAACTGCAGATTAAGACCTTATTTTTTTTCCTGTCTAGAGTTGTAATATTATGATTTTGTTTTGAACTGATCGTGCAGCCTGCGAAGTTGTACAAACTTAAGCATCTCTCAAAGGTGGAGGTTATAGCTAATGATCCCAGCGGGTGCACATTTACCTTGGTAAAGATGCATATTTATGATCCTGAAAAGTTAGTGTGTCAAACGTGGGTTTTCTGCTAAAGGACTATTTTAGGAGAACTTGAGCAACAAATGAATAGTTTGGTTGCTTTGAACTTTGCATTTCCTTCTCCCTTCATGTGATGCGTCTGACTGAGCTTTTTGCAGGGATTTGATAACCTAAGGAGCCAAAGTGTTGCTCCTCCGCAATGGACTTTGGGTAACATTGATGATAGGTAATAAGGAACAGCTCCTTGTTTCTCTTCATTCAAATGCAGAGTTAAAATTCTCGGGTGCCCTAGATGTTAACTTAGCATGAATTTCATTTTTTGAGTAGATGTTTCATTAAACTTGCCAGAACTTTCATGTTAAACATTATTACAGGAACCGGCTTTTGTTCTGCATCTTGAATATTTGCAAAGATGTCCTTGGCCGGCTCCCAAAAGTGGTGGGCATAGATGTGGTAGAGATGGCGCTTTGGGCAAAGGTGTAACTAATTTCCTTCCTTGTCTTAAAGTGTGTACCATGGCTAATTCATACATTCTTGCTTTCAGTTATAATAATGATGCTTTAGTACTGCAAATGAAAGCTAGTTCTCTTTAAATGGATATTGTTTGTTAGAGCAAATTATATAAAATTTATTAGGATGAGGCTTATAGGACTAGCCAATTAAAACAACAGAAAAGTTGTAACTGAAAATGAATAATTGCAGGGCCAAGAAAAGATTTTTGTCTGAGTCTTAAACACCATACAATTTAACTTTTTTTAAGAAGTTGGCCATTTATTATGGATATAATAACTGTATTCTTTTGTTGTTATACCAGGAAAATACACCTGCAGTTAACAAGCAAAGGAATCAGGAAGAGGGGCCTGTTGAAGCTGCAGTGTTGGAATCTGATTTGAACGTGACATTTGAAAAAGAACTCGTCTCCCAAGCTGAGGAAGAGGACATGGAGGCTCTTCTGGAAACGTATGTGCCCTCTTTGTATTCTGAAATTCATCCTTATGAGATGCACTTTTGATATATTAAGACAACAGCAATGTACTCTTCAACAAACATGGAGATGAAGCATGAACAACAACCTTTCAATCAGTTCTGTGTGAAATGGCATAACAAATCTGAACTTGAAGTCACTTGGTGATGCCCCTAAGCTTTTAATAAATTAACAGGGAATTGACCCAATCCACTACATCCTGTCAATCACAGTTGATATAGTTGATTTATTTGGGTTTTTAGATGTGAAAAGAGACCTATATGGAACATAGTCAAATCAGCATAGTTTACCCTTCTATTGAGCTACTTGGTACGTAGACTTTCAGTTCTTGTCTTTCATCCGACATGGGATTGTTATTCTCCAGCTTGGTATCAGTTAAGCGTATTGTTCTATCCTACTCGTGGCACTTATGTTGCCAAGTATGGGATTTCTTTCCCCCATAAAGCTTTACTTAAATCAGAGGCACCTGCCTGATAGCTAAATTGATTATGTCCACCTCTTTTAACCTTCTTTTCTTGAAATATAAATTGAACTTGGTGCTCTAGCTTTTTTTTAAATCATTCAATGGCATGCAGTTATGTCATGGGTATTGGTGAAGCAGAAGCATTTTCTGAAAGGTTGAAACGGGAGCTTCTTGCCCTGGAAGCTGCAAATGTGCATTCAATTTTGGAAACTGAGCCTTTGATAGAGGAGGTATTTTCAGTAATACTTGATAGAGGTGCTTCTGGTCAATTTTTTGGTTGAAGTAAGAGTTAATTTTAGTGCTAATATTATTGTTCAATGTGATATTGTTTATAGTTTTATGCTATAGTTCAGAATCTACTTGTATTTGATCGTCATCTTGAGACTGTTGGTTAGTACGATGTTCAATATTACTATATATAATCATTAACTACAGTGTCTTCTTCTGGGCCTTTCAGGTATTGCAAGGACTTGAGGCTGCTACAATTTGTGTTGATGACATGGATGAATGGTTAGGCATTTTCAATGTCAAACTTAGACATATGAGAGAAGACATCGAATCGGTAAGATAGGCTTTAACCCTTTTCATAACTGTGTTTGTGTGCCTGCTTGGTTTAGATTTATGCACTAGTATCCTAATGATTGAGGTCCTAGTTTGACTACATTATTGCATGAGGGATTTACCAAGCAATTGTTTGGAATGCTGCATCATTCGTAACTGGAAATGACTGTTAAGTATGTCTGTCAAGCTGAGGGTTAGAAAATGATGTAGGGAGCAATAGCTTTAAGTAAGTGGTGTGTTACTATTCTCGGCAAACCTTAATGTTCAATCATGACTTAAATTCATACTCTGAATTTGTATGCATTCACACTCTAAGTTGAATACCTTATTATTGATCAGTCAGTGTTTTCATTACTCCTCTGATGATATCCAGATAGAGACCCGTAACAACAAGTTGGAGATGCAGTCTGTAAATAACAGATCACTCATTGAAGAGCTTGACAAGCTACTTGAACGACTGCGTATCCCTTCTGAAGTATGATATGCATTATGATCACTAAGTTGATTGCATTTTAGCCATCTTCTCCTAACAATGCTCTGTTATTTGCAGTATGCAACATGTCTAACAGGTGGGACCTTTGATGAGGCACGCATGCTTCAAAACATTGAAGCATGTGAGTGGTTAACTGGTGCTTTGCATGGTCTTGAAGTACCTAACATTGATCCAGTCTATGCAAACATGCGTGCTGTATGTGCTTTGCCCCCTTTCTCTGTCAATTTTCACCAAACTTAACAAAAGAACAGAATGTTGCAGCACAATTTATTTTGCATTCATGCTCATAAAATGATATTAGCCATTTGAGTTACTGCTTTTACTCTAGTTCCTGGTAACATGATTCTATACCCTTAGTGGATTGTAATGTTTATTCACTGAAGCCATCCAAAAATCATATTAATATGCACCTGCTTGTAGATTAAAAGGTTCTTTTGTTTCATATCTCTAAATCATCTTTTTCTGAAGTATTGACTAAATATCAACAGGTAAAAGAGAAGAGAGCTGAACTTGAAAAATTAAAAACTACTTTTGTCAGGAGAGCTTCTGAGTTCTTGGGAAACTACTTCGCTAGTTTGGTGGATTTCATGATAAGTGACAAGAGTTACTTTTCACAGGTATTGTTCCCTCTAAGTCTGTATCTTCTCATTGATGAGTGTTAATGTCAGTACAGTGATTCTTAGCAATACTTGTGTGCTTACATTAAGCAGAGAGGACAATTAAAGAGGCCCGATCATGCTGACCTAAGGTACAAGTGCAGGACATATGCTCGCCTACTTCAACATTTGAAGGTTGACTCACAAACACTCACTTTGCTATTTGGAGCTTTATTTGTCTCTTTTACTTATCAATTTTGGAACATTCACACCCTATGTTTTCAGAGCCTTGATAAGAATTGCCTGGTTCCTTTGAGGAAAGCATACTGTCGTTCTCTTAACTTACTCCTTCGCAGAGAGGTTAGAATTGCACTCCTTGCATAATGCCTTTTCAATAATTGTTTACTTCCATGTGGAGTTGATAGGGTCATGTTTCTGTAGACTATTCTTTGGTTTTAGGCTGTATAGCTGAAGAATGACCAGGAAAAATATCTGGCCGGTATTCTTCTGCTAAAGTTTGAAAGTTGTCTTTGACAGGCTCGTGAATTTGCTAATGAGCTCCGTGCGGGTACAAAAGCATCTAGAAATCCACCTGTTTGGCTTGAGGCTTCTTCAGGGAATCAAAATGCTAGTGCAGATACTTCAGCAGTTTCTGATGCTTATGCCAAAATGCTGACAATTTTCATCCCGCTCCTCGTGGATGAGGTTATGCTTCTTCTTTTATGAGTAGATTGCTTCTGTTCTACTTTGTGTAATGATTGTTCATCTTCCGTGGCCCATATTGCAGAGTTCTTTTTTTGCACACTTCATGTGCTTTGAAGTTCCAACACTTGTTCCTCCAGGTGGTGTTGCTAATGGCAATAAGAGTGGAAGATACCATGAAAATGGAATAGATGATGAAGATGATGATTTGGGTATCATGGATATTGACGAGAATGACAGTAAAGCTGGTACACTTTTTTAAATCCAACCTTAGTCCTGTTTGAATTTGTTTACGATAATTTAATGAAAATTTTCCTTTTGTAGGAAAAAATTCCATGGAGCTGACAGCACTAAATGATTCTCTTCAGGATCTACTTGATGGAATCCAAGTAAGACATACACTCTGTTTTTAGTTTCAGTTTTCTTTTATGTTGGGCTCTCTTTTAAAACAGCTTCTATGAACATAAGGAGTGAGAAATACAGGTTCTTATTGTTTCATTCTGTTTAGCTTATGTTAAAAGCATGCATATTCTTTTGAAAATTGAATAACTTGAAATTTACACAGCTGTGGATCATTTGGAAACCTTTTAAAGGGTAGCAATGTTCCTTTTACTGAACCTAAGCTTGGTCATTTTGATGCTTAGCTAATACAGATACATTGTTACCAATAATACAATTATTTATTTTGTTTGCTTGTTAGTAATCAGTAGGTAACAAGGATGGGTAATTGCTGCTTCATTTCAAAGATTAATTTGACTTTGATTTTGACTTTGGAAGGGTTGTTATGTGATGAATTTAGGAAGACTTTTATGCTGTGGTTGATTGGGCCTACAAGATTGATCCTCTGCGCTGCATATCAATGCATGGGATCACAGAGCGGTATCTGTCTGGTCAGAAAGCAGATGCAGCGGGATTTGTGCGTTTGTTGCTTGGTGACCTGGAGTTGAGAATTTCGACACAGTTTAGCCGTGTATGTCTGGCTTTGAGAAGAAATAAATTTCCACAATACACTTCAAATATGGTTTTTGAGGTATATTTACCTTGTCTTCATTGCAGTTTGTAGATGAAGCTTGCCACCAGATTGAGAGAAATGAGCGCAATGTGAAGCAAATGGGGGTCTTATCATACATCCCAAGGTAATATCTAAATCTACAATAAGTGCCAAGGTTCACTAAAGATGTCAGTGAATTTGTAAGTGCCGCATGAGTATTGCATATCGAATTTGGTGCTGTGTTTCCTCGTCTGGATAATTGACAAGAGCATCAGAATGAAATGCAACATTTGGCCATGCAAAGATAGAAGCAGTTTTAATTTCCAAAAAAAAAAGATAGAAGCAGTTTTTGCTTGCTATTGAACTGCTAGGCTCATATATTTGTTGTTGATAATGGAATTGCATGCTGTCTCTAGAGAATATTGACAAAAATTATTCAATGGTATGGTCATAACTTATGGCTGACTTCAAAAACATTGTTAGACAATGAAGAGCAAATATGAAATATTCAAACAATGAATTTGTTATGGCCCTGTGAGATGGAACGAGTTATGGGTCTCTGTGATGTGGGTGTTGGAGGGAAAAGTGCTTGAGTGTTA
>JANZLD010000002.1:2384525-2396928 GCA_026413575.1 Erythroxylum carthagenense | reverse complement strand
CTTACATATATATATATATATATATATATATAAATAATTTTGTGGGTACCTACGGGTACCCGCGGGATTGACCCGACCCACCCGCAAAATCAACGGGTGGGTCGGGTACAGGTAAATATGAATCGGGTAAAAAAAACATACCAACCCATACCCGGACTGTTAGGGCGAATACGGGCGGGTAAACGAGTGACCCGCCCGTTTTGCCAGGTCTAGATCTGACTTGGGCTCGACTTGACTTACTGTCATCCCTAATCTTATCCCTTTGCTTCGGGGGTGGCTGATCTAAACATTTTCATATTGTATTAGAAAGCTGGGTTCAATGTGTGCAGATAACAGAGCAGCTCCAGAGAAATATCATTTGGACCATCCAATTGGGAAGTTCTTTGGAGAGTGCATCGAACTCAAAATAGAGCTAGATTGCTGTTTTCGGGAGGAAGTGAGTTGCTGCCTTGTTTATTCTTTCTGGTAGGTTAAAGCCTATTCATCTTTAGAGTTTCCGTTAAAATTTTCTTTATCGTGGTGTTTTTCCCTCAGAAATCTGTCAAGAGAAAGGCTAATTTGGAACATAGTAAGAAATTGAGAGAAAGGCTTCAAGCTTTAAGGAAGGAAGCCGCTGAGAATGCACAGTAGGGGCAGGAGCATCTTTTATTATGTTTCTTGGTGCATTGACCGACTTATGCATGTCTTTGATTCAGCAGTTCAACATTGTTGATAGCTGATACTAGATAACCATTGAGCGATAGGTGATATGTAAATTCTTTTAGGGAAATACGATCTGCATATATGTCATGGCTATCTTTTATTCTTGTCTGGCATTTTGTTTGTTCATCTCATGTGACTTGAGCTCAACATTTACAGGATTAGCTCTTTCCAAAACTCCAATAATATTGAACCTCTGATATACTTTTTTGAAGTTGGAATGGACTTTATCATCTTCTGCTTGTGTTTGACTTCAATTCTCTTCTGGTAAATCAGTTGATTGCATTCATACCAAAAAGGAAAGTGAGTTACAACAGAATCACTTCAAACCTACCTCCTCGTAATCAAGGAAGGTTAAAACAACAGGTCAGAACCAACCCGGAATGCAATGGAAGATATATATTGCATTAAATCAGTACAGAGAGGTGGACCAAAGATTCCAAGATGTCCTGACTGACCGAATAGTGAGAGTGATCAAAATCTCTACTGTCTTGTAGATTCGCTACAAGAGTCCAAAAGCAATAAAAACTTCATTCTGAATTCCTGTTGTTCCTTTGGTTGAAATTGGGTAGATTAGGCAGCTGAAAAGAAGTTTGAGGAAACTAGCATCATGATGATTAGTTCTGTTGATTATGAGGAACTAAACCAATGTAATGTTCCAGGATCTATCATGTAAGGAAGTGTTGCAGTTGAGTAGCAACGATTCCTTCCAGAGAAGCAAGAGCAATTGAAATATAGGTGTAGGGGAGCAAAGCTTTCCAAATGCATGTAACAGAGGGGAGACCATGAAAGGGAGTTTGTCTTTGTTCTTTACCTTTTATTTGATGGTTAAGGTTATGGGTTGCAAAATAGCCTGAACTCCCTTCCATAGAAAATAAAGTTTGATTGAATTAGGTTTGATTGCAAAATAAAAGAGCTCAAGTTTTCGGTTTAAGAGGTTAAACCTAAATCCGGTTGAATTTAGGTACATAAAAAACTTGAACTCAATTCGATTTAAATTTGAATTAAAATTGAGTCAAATTTAAGCAAATATTATGAATACTGTACCAGATTTAATTTTAATATGGTACAATTAGATTATTATAAACTTATAAAATAGTTACTTATATAATTTTTAATTTTACTTCAATCATATCTTAAGAAATTATAATAATATAAATTTCATATGACAATTACCTTTTTATTCTCACTGATATTACTTTGTCACATATTTCCCACATAGGCAATCACCATAACAATTAATATTAAAATTTTTATTTAATTCTCATACAATATAAAGTTAAAAATAATACAAAATAAAATAAAGATACATTTTATAATAGTAGCCTTTTTCATGTATCCACTCAATTTAAATATGAAATATATAAAATTTTAAATATATATATTAAATATATCTAAATTATGCTAAATAAAAATATTAAGTTATATAATTTATAATCACTTGTGTGTAAGTCTAATTAAATAAAAATTTTATTTATTATATTCTTAATTATATCTTTGTTATTTAGTAAATGAATTGGAGATAATTTTACAAATTTGTTCTAATTTAGAAGAAAATTTAAGTTTTTAAATTACAATTTAAATGAATATTTTGTAGGCATTTTAACAACTAAGAATTTTTAGAAAAACAAAAATGAAAAAATAAAATGATTATTTTAATATTTTTTATAAATAAAACAAAATCGCTAGTAATTAATTAACCTTCCAAGCTAAGGTTCCCCTCTTTTTCAAACATTTCCTTTACCAAATCAAGCTATTCGCGTACCCGAGGCTCTAAATTACAATTTTCCCGAAGACTAGTGAGGTCTTTTCTTCCGAATCCTGATCATGGATGTTCATGGAAAGCAACGCGTCGACGGCGGCGATACCTTCTCCGACGACATGCCCTCAGAGTTGGATTACTATGGTGACGGCGGTGACAGCGATCCCGACCCTGCTGACGATTACAGTATTTTGGAAGAACTGGAAGGAGACGCGAAGCATCAAGAACGAGAAAAGCCCTACAGGGTATTGAGAGAAGAAGAAATACGGCTATGCATGGAGGCCGACGTGTCGGAGGTGTCCAACGTTCTCTCCATATCGAAACTCGAGGCAAGTATGTTACTTCGTCACTATAATTGGAATATTGGCAAAGTACATGATGCGTGGTTTACTGACGAGTTGGGGGTTCGTCAGAAGGTTGGTTTGTTGGAGAAACCACAAGTAGTTTCTGACGACAATAATTGCAATAACTTGGTGACATGTGGGATTTGTTTGGAACATGGGCCTCGGGATTCGATCAGATCAGCGATTTGTGGACACCCCTTTTGTTGTGAATGTTGGAGACTGTATATTAAAACGAGCATAGACGATGGACCTGGTTGTTTAATGATGAAGTGTCCTGAACCTTCATGTTCAGTCGCAGTGAACGGAGAAATGGTCAATGAATTGTCGTCCGAGGAGCATAGAAAAAGGTACCGTCAATACCTTCTTAAGTCCTATGTAGAACAAAACAAGAAGAGGAAATGGTGTCCTGCTCCGAATTGCGAGAATGCTATTGATTTTGATGTTGGAAACACAAGTTTTGACGTTACTTGCGCCTGTTCTCATACATTTTGCTGGAATTGTGGTCTTGACACACACCGTCCAGTTGGTTGTGACATTGTAGCGAAATGGGAAGAGAAGAACTTAGATCAGTCCTTGAACGAGACATGGAAGAAAATTAACACCAAGCCCTGTCCTAGTTGCAATCGCTTAATTGAGAAAAACGCAGGGTGTATGCACATGATGTGCGCATCACCATGTCGCTTTTCTTTCTGCTGGTTATGTCTAAAGGAGTGGTCTACCCATTGTAGAGGAGGTTGCAATAGTTATTGTGCAAGTCCTAATAGCAGAGAAACCAGGTCTTTGAAACAAGATTTACTCAGATACCAGCACTACTACGATCGTTGGGCAGCCAATGAGAGGTCAAGGCAAATTGCCCTGAGATATTTAGAGGAAATACAGAAAACTCACATCATAAAGATGAGAGACATTCTTCGCCAGACTGAGACTCAGCTTAGCTTCCTGGTAGAAGCCTGGAAGCAGATAGTTGAATGTCGACAAGTGCTCAAGTGGACCTACGTATATGGATACTACTTGCCCGAGAACGAGCCTGCCAAGAAACAATTGTTCGAGTACTTGCAGGGTGAGGCAGAGCTGGGTTTGGAAAGGCTTCATGGTTTTGCAGAGAAAGAATTGGCAATGTTTATCCAATCTGTTAAGCCAGGTGATGAGTTCAATGAGTTTCGCTGCAAGTTGCTTGGACTTACAAAAGTGACCAAAAATTACTTTGAGAATTTGGTTAGAGCATTGGAGAATGGTTTGTCTGATGTTACTTCTGATGGGAGCGATAGCTCAGCCTCAGATTCTGGTAGCAGCTCAAAGAAGCAGAAGATACATGCCGAATCACCAATCTGTAAGTAACAAAGATTGGGCATTTGTGGTTGATCAGAAAACAGAGAGGGCAGATATTTTTATCAGAGACAAGAGTGTTGTAGAATATGTAGTTTATGTCATGTCAATTCTGGAGCTGCCAATATGAATGAGTGTTGCATGTTACCATTATACCCGTACTAATCGCTTGTCTGTACATCTTATCTCTATGCAGCTTAAAAGGCCTTTACTTTCATCATGACTTCTAAGAGGAATTTTCATTGATTTTCATAGTAATTTTTGTTATTTCGAAGAGAATTGTTAGACTCTAAGTAAAGATGTTAATAGTATCTCTTTCCTGACCAATTGATTCCTTCAATTCAACTGAATTCAAATTATCAATTTTAATTAGAAATAGATCTTTTGATAAGTTTAAAAATTAAGAGAAAATTTTAAAGATTGGCTATATAAATATATATATACAAATTAATATTTATTTAGATTAATTAATATTCATATAATCTCATATTTACATTTTTATAAATAATGATCAATATTTTACATATGCTAATGTAAGATCACATTTTTATTTCAAGATATCTTTATATGCTTTTAATAAATATTCAATAAATAACTAATGCTTTATATAATCATTAAGAGGTTTAAAAATATGAGTTCATAAGTTGGGCATAAATTTATATTTTTTATAACGGGTCGAACATAAATTTAAAATTGAAATTTATTTATGGGTAAATTAAATATAAATTTAAATTTTAAACAAAATTAATTAAATTTGGCATATAAAGGACAGCTTATAAGCATCGTAAAGCAACAATCACTACCATAAAGTCTAATATTTATAGCTATATAGGTTTTGGTAGTATGTATATGTACGATGGTCACTATGCACATGAGCACGACTTGATCTTTAAAATTTCTCAAGAGAAACTACCACGAAATTCCCATAACCAGCAATTTCCGCACCAATGCACAACTTGAAAACGACTTCACGAGTCTCTTTGTATTCAACTTGTCGAATCAGACGATAAAGAAGAAGCACCATCGTAAAGTTTAATGTGAATGGGCCTGTGGTGAACTAAAATAAGTGAAAAGCTGTAATCAATCGTGAAAGAACGTGGGATAGTGCTTCCAGGAAGAACAGACGTATGCTTTACCCAAGAAATGGAGCAACTTTTGTCTTTAGATTTGAGTTGGGAATAGAAAGAATTTTAAATTCCAATTTGAGTTGAGTTGAGTATATATAATTTGATTGGTTAAGTTTAACTTTTTTTTTTTTTACAAGGGAGAAAACACCTAGTAAATACAAAAACTCGTAACCCCGGCCACCCCTAATGCAGGGTTTGAGGATACATCGTTCCGATCATATCATGATAGAGTATGTCGCGAATAGATACCGGAAGATCCTGAAGATATAAATTAAATTAATGATAAATATAAAATTAAATCTATAACTAAATATAAAATTAAATCTATAACTAATAATCATTTCTATTTCTATTTGTAATAATAAGACATGATAGATATAAATGAAACTTGGTGTCTGGGATTGGGAGAGGAAGGATCATAACAAAAAGAAATTGTATTGAAAATTGATGGTCAACAAGTAGAGTATTATCTATGGATCTAATTCTCTTCTGTGATAAATATAATTTCTTGGAGCCTGTACTGTGACTATATACACAAGCTGCCTCCATTGGCCCAAAGCTACGTCTGGCGGATGATGCCATCAGAAGAAAGTCTAGAGAGGAGATATATACAGGAGGAAGAAATCAACACAGCCCCAGCAAAACAAGCGAGATCCAAACTAGTTAGTAATGGTACGTTCTTGAATTTCTCCAGTAGTCCCACTTGAAGAATCATCGTCACTGCATGGCCAATCCTAGACTTTGCTTTCGAAACTGACCCCATTTCCACCCATGTTGGAAGCGACTGAAACAGAATCAATTTCAATCTGATGATTAGCTAATGGAAAAGGAGCATCATTGGTCTTTTATGTCACTTTCCTATCTGGTTAAACTGTACAAGAGAAAACAATCACCTTCAGGTTGAAGAGGCCCAACAGGTTTGATTCTGGCAACCAAGATCCGTTTTCATTCTCATTTTTTGATCCCACGAACATGAAGTAGAGCCCAACCCCAAATACAAATAGTGCAATTCCAATCAAGAACATGTCTGCATAAGAATCGTGGTATCAATTTTCCATAGAAACCAAACGAGTTTAAATCGAGAAACAGTGAAGACTTGCATAGTATAAATACTAGATTACGTGTGTATATTTGGTGCATAATCAAACAATGAAGAGGGGTAGCTGTACCTATGGCTTCAATAAGCAGATTTATCGTGTGCACTTGATCCAGACTTCGAGACAAGGAATGGAAATAATGAAAATAGGACTCTAATATTAGAACGCAACCCTGCAAAAGTTTGTGGTTAGGATCAATTCAGATATGTTTGTGAGAATACAAGTAGTTTTAAATAGGCCATTATTTCTTTCTTCCAAAAGTTCTACCTCCACAAAACACAATACTGAGCCAAATAAGGATCCAGCCACAGCGAACATTGTGAAGAATCTACAATTGATAACAACCTGCACAAGGCCAGGAAAAGTTGAGAGTTAGAGCTTGATCAAATTCTGTTTCCGCGTGTATAGGAACTGCATGCATGCAAGAAAGTGAAATATCTGCTACTTCAGACGTTACTCACCCTTTCAATGAAGCTCTGGGCTTCAAATATCCAGGTTTTTCGGTTTTTAACTGGCCTCTGATTTCCAAAAAAGACGCGGCTAAGAGCTTTGAGCAAGGAAGCAAGATCGATTCTTCGACCAACCTGTGTCTCTGAAGAGGTCAAACTCTCTAACTCAACCGTTGATGCTTTAACAGCCACAGTTGGTTTCTTTCTCTTGTTATCACCATCATCATCCGCAGAAACCATTCTCTCACCTTTCAATTCGGACTTGCTTATGCATTTGACCTTAGCAACCGACGAGGACACTGTGGTAGGAGGAAGAACTCGACCCAGAAGCCTATGCGAACGTAGCAACCTTGTGGTTGCCATTCGTTCTAGATGCCTTGGTGCTCTTAATTGTTTCTTTCTACAGTTTCTGGAGTTCGGTTCAGTTCATATGAATGGTTTTATAGAGATCAGATCAATGTTGACGAAGTAGAAAGGAAGATTCCCTGGCATATCTGTCTGTGGGAGGGTCGGCTACTTGACTTGTTCGCACTTCGCTGCTGCTCCAGCCGAAATGTCGAACTCTGACCTCAACGAACGGTGCTGCTTTATGTTCTTGAGTTTCAAGTAACGTGTGGGCCCAAAAGAGTTCGCACCCCGAACACGTGTCGAATAGTTATCATACGAGGAACTTTCGTTGGTGTATGGTCTTTGGTCAGCTTCTTCAACGTGTTCCGTGAATGAAGGAACGGTAATTGTTCGAGTTTCGGGTATAATGCTGCGAGGAAGAGATAAAAGTTAACTGAGAATTTATGCACCAAGAAGTTTCATTAACCATGAATAAGCAGTAATCTAACCAATAAACAACGTGAATCGATGAATTGCAAGGTTCAGAACTGTCCAACCTGAACCTGGTGGGTCTTGTTTATTGAAAAAGGTGCAATGTGCAAGGCGCAAGCAGACATTTCTTACGATTCCCTGTCAAAGTTCCAAACAACTTCGTAGGTGACAGCTAGCCTTGTCTCGTTCTACATGCCAATGCCAATACGCATGTCATTACCAGGGCCTTTCACAAGGGCAACGTCCTCACGGGAAAGATAAACAATCTCAACATGTACACGCATACCGGTACTTCACCGTCCGGCACAAAAATTGTCATTTTGTACTCCAGTAAGTAGGTAGGGAAGACAATGACTGAATCAACTCGGATCCGTAAGACACAAGCCCAAATCCAAATTCAATTCATAAGCTTAAATTCCACCCCAAGTTTCAATCAGATCATGGACCAGCTTACAATTAATTTGAGGCCGATCTAGCATCGAATTGATGCGAAATATCTCAACTTGTTGAATAAAAGGATAAAACTTCAGATTCAAATGAGTAACTCTAAAATTGAAACCCAACTCGAACTCATTTTTTTCTATTACGCCTGAATCTAAATTCAAACCTAAATTTAATTAAATTACGTTAATTTTAGGTCTGTCAGACCCACTAGCATATTTTCATAATTGAAACAACTGGGAGTGCAGGATTTTTCATCCTGTGATCGCCCAATTTTGTCTCTATTGATAGCATCACCGAGCTGCTTTGAGAATCCTTGTGCCCAATTGTAGATAACAAAAGAACATTGAATTGGCATATCAATTAAGCATTGCAATTTCAAGGCCAAATTCCCAATTTCCCCCACCCCGCTGGGAATTCAACGGCCAACCTCATAGGTTGGGGTTTAGGGGTTTAGGGGATTTCACTATTCCACTCCAATGCAACTCCTAACTTCGTAGCAAGTTCTGCCTGCGTGCCGCTATGTCCAATTTCCTCCCTCTTCATATTCCTGAGATTGTTCCATGACAAAGGCAGGAACCAAACTTGAATGTTCCAGGCATAGCAGAACAGAAATGAAGAGTGGATTCATTGCTTCTTCATAAAAAATTACACAAAAGATGGCCGATCCTTTCTATGAAACTTCATACAGAACAATCATGAGCTCCTATTTTAACAATTGTCTCCCTAAAGATCGACCTGTGTCTCCTCCTCCTGGCATTAGGCTACCCCAGGATGAAATAAGTCTGATTGACCACTATTGCAGGATCCACATAAACAAAACCCCAATATCCTAGAGAACTGATGTGCTGCAAATAGTAGACTAGTATAAACCATGGGAACAGGACAAGTAGGGCGTAATAAGTCAGTAGTTCTTAGCTAAAGGTCCTGCAGGAAAACGCCTCATGATCAATGGCGACCAAAGGCAAAGCACACAAGGATTTGTAAGGTCACAATTATAGCAATAAGGAACGTCGTCTTTCAAACTACTGTAAGAAGGCAACTCAAGTTGAACATCAACTTACTCAAAGAAAATGGCAGCTTTTGTCGGATGATATATCCTGTAAACCTGAGAAATCAATTCATGCCACTGAATAATAAGTTTCTATCTCAAAATGAGATATATTAAATTAGAAAGAATGAAAGAACTATGATTATGTGTTGAATTTATGTACCTCGAAATAATAAGCACCAGAAGCCAACAAGATGAATCGCACATATCCAGATAAGTTTCAGAAAAAAGGTAATGCAACCAACAAAGAATGGAACTGGAAGACCAAGCACGGACCAGGTAAAATATACCGCCAAGAGTGGGCAAATGACAATGAAGCCCATGGCAAAGAAGGCAGGTGTCAATTACCCTATGGGACATGTAACAAGACTCCACCTCTTTGGGTTAAATCGTAGACGTAGTCTCAGTTAGAAGCAGGAAAGTCGCAAGACCAATGTAAAACATAGCTTCAAATGTAACATTTTCCACACGTACCATTGGTATCCATAAGTTAATTGTTCTCTTTCTCAGTCCAAAACAATAGCTAAGCGCGCAACAATAGGGAAAAACACAGAAAGTATGCTGAAGGTAAAAACTAAAACACGAAAATTCAAAAATAGCCAACAGAGTATAACTAAAGACCCTTCAAAACGAGAAATTCCCTCATCTTGGTTCCTTAAAGATATTTCCAATTTAGAATTGAGGCAAGCGAGTAAGATGCCTTGCGATACTGTAAAGATTATATTAGTGTAGTATTTGTTTCGTGTTTTGTACTCTGTTCAGTTTTTCCTATAGTTACCGTAAAGAGAAATATTTAGTTTATTTTTTGTTAACTCGGTACCTAATTTTTCAATGTATAGTCTGAAGTATATTTAAGCTTAGGGTGAGCTTAATTAAGATTAACGTGAAATAGTGAGAAAATATTTTTTCTCTCTCTAAAACTCTCTTCCTTATTTTCTATATGGTATCAGAGACCGGTAACAGTTCTTCATCTTCTCTATCTGCGACTTCCAGACTTTGATTGGAGAGTAGTTATTCAAGAACTATAGCTTCAAGATGACAACGACTATGAAGAAAGATTCTGAAAATCCAGGTGTTAGTCTTGTAACTACACCTCTAAATGGATTCAATTACAGGACGTAGAGCACTTTTATGAAGAAAGCTCTTGCAGCTAAGCACAAGTTAGGCTACATTACTGGCACGATTCAGATTCCAGCTGAAGATGCGACAGATTACGAGGAGATTATGAGTTCCAATGTTATGGTGGAATCTTGGATTTTGAACTTGTTGACAAAGGATCTTCATGATGCATTTCTATATGTGTCTTCTGCCAAGGATTTATGGGATAAACTTGCAAACCAATTTGGTGACTCTACAGGATCGCAAGAGTATCAGATTAGGAGCGAAATTGGCAGTATTTCACAAGGTAACTCCAGCCTTTCAATGTACTTCACAAAATTATGCAAAATGTGGGATGACCTGCAGTATATCATACCTGTACATCAGTGTATATGTGGCTGTTGTACCTGTGATGTTTCTGGCATGATTATGAAACTTAATGACAATGCAAAAATCATCCAATTCTTAATGGGATTGAATGAAACTTACAGTCACGTTAGGAACCAGATTCTCATGATGGATCCTTATCCTAACATAGATAGAGTTTATTCCATGCTGATGAATGTTGAGAGGCAAAAGCAGGTTTCAGATTCTTTTGGTGAAACAACAGAAGGAAGTGCACTTATGGTTGGGTCAGGTCCAACAACGACTGCTAACTCAGGGAAAAAGAATGGCAAGAAAAAGGAATGGAAAACAGATAAAGAGGATAAGAAATGCTCTTTTTGTAAAATGGATGGACACACTAAGGATATCTGTTTTAAGTTACATGGTTATCCAGAGTGGTATGTTGATCTTAAAAAACAATATAAGAGAACTGGAGGTAAAACAGGGCAGGCAAACTTGGCAGAAACACCATTGGATGACAGTGGGGAAGATAATGGAGGATTAAGTATGAGGGTAATCATTCAACAGGAGCTAGCGAAATTAATGAAAGACAAAACGCATATGCAGAACATGGAGAAGGTGAACTTCGGTGCTGAATTTGCAGGTAATATTTATGTTCTTGAAAAAACAATAGGCAATAAAGGCATGAAGGACTCTTGTGGATAGTGGATACTAGTGCTAGCATACATATTTCAGGAAATGCTTGCCTGTTTAGTAGGGACATCTACAGTTAGTTTGCTAGACTGTTCAATAAAGAATGTTAGCATGATGGGAGAAATAAGACTTAGCAAGGGTGTTATATTGAAGCATGCTTTCTATGTACCAAGTTTCAAGTACAACCTGTTATTTGTGAATAGAATCTTGAAACATGAAGATGGAGTTTTCACTTTCTATCCATTCTTCTGTGTTTTACAAGACCAGAAATCTAAAAGTTTGCTGGCAGTTGGCAAAGCTATTGGTCATCTATACTACCTTACTGCAGACTCTTTTCATACTGATGTATTAAATGAATTTAAGTTTCTAAGTAGAGATAGAGATAGAGTTGATGTTCGTTGTTTGACTAAAGATGTTGAATGCATAGAGAGTGTTAATGCTGTCGACTATATTGTATTGTGGCATAAACGGTTGGGCCACCCCTCTTTTGAACTTGTAAAGAAGTTTCCTTTTGTTAATATAAGCTTGACCAATTCTGATATTGCTTGTGACGTATGTGCCAAGGCTAAATAATCTCATATGCCATTTCCCATTAGTGAAAGTCATAGTAAGACACTTTTTGAATTGAATCATGTTGATGTTTGGGGTCTATATAGAAGGTCATCTTTAACAGGAGCGTTTTATTTCCTAACCATAATGGATGATTGCAGCAAAGTTACTTGGACTTTTCTCATGCAAACTAAGGATCAAGCTAGCTCCATCTTAAGCAAGTTTTTCCCAATGGTGGCAACACAGTATAATTGCACTGTTAAGATAGTTAGAACAGATAATGGAGGTGAATTTTTAGGATACAATTGCCAACAAGTTTTGATTAATCATGGCATTACTCATCAAAGAACTTGTGTATATACCCCACAACATAATGGGAGAGTCGAAAGGAAGCATAGACACATTCTTCAAGTGGAAAGAGCATTGTTGCACTAAGCTCACATGTCAAACAAGTTTTAGGGAGAAGCTATTCTACATGTTACTTACTTAATAAATCATTTGCCTACTGCAAATTTAGAGTGGAAAGTGTAGGAAAATCCCGGGGTAGGCATCACATGCCCACAGTGCGGAATTAAAATTTTTGAGTCCCGGGACATTCCCGAA
>JANZLD010000002.1:2355602-2368155 GCA_026413575.1 Erythroxylum carthagenense | reverse complement strand
AATAATAAATAATAAAATTTTTATAAAATTAATAATAAATTGTATACAATTAATAAAAAATAATAAATTTTTCATTGATGAAAATATAAAAAATTATTGTTCAAGTCACAACCGTGACTTTAATTGTTTGTCAATAAGTCACAAGTTTTTGTTGTTTTAAAACCATAGCATTCGAGTGTTTATACATTTTCGATTTTAGGTTATGTGAAAATGTTATATAAAAGCATAATAGTCATTTATTAGATATTACATTATATTCAATTCATTTTCCAAACAATATTTATTAAATTACATTATGAATCATTCTATCCCTCCAAACAACTGTTCACTATATTAGATTCCATTTTATTATAAATCATTCCATTCCGCTTTATTTTATTTTATTCCATTCCATTAATTAACATACAACCAAACAACCCTTATACTAAAACTTTAAACTTCAAGGGGTGGTTTTGACCCGATCCGATGTGATGTAACCTTATATGCATCCAAGTAAAGAAAGATACCATCAATAGCTATACCACCAAATTTTGGCCCTGTTTGGTAATCAGCTAATTGCATTAGCTATTAGCTGATAGCTGATTCTATCAGTTGACTTGATTAGCATACTATATTAGCTATTTGTTATTTGATGTTTAGTAAAATTAGCTATTTAGTATTAGTTGTTTATATGTAAAATTACTTATGAGGACATTACTTTAAAAAAATTATAAGAGTATGAATATTATATATCTTAAGATTTCATTGAATATTCTTATAAGAATTTATATTTTAGATGTTTAATTCTACAAAAATTAAGTTTATAACTCTAATAAAAAACATAGAATATATAATAATAATAATGATGATGATGATGATGATAACAACAACAACAACAACAACAACAATAATAATAATAATAATAACAACAACAACAACAACAACAACAACAATAACAACAACAATAACAATAACAATAATAATAATAATAATAATCCAACGTTAAATTTTCTATTAATATGAATGAAGTAGCGAGCTACATTATATTAGTATTTTTCATATAGTATGTATGAATTTTATTATTTAATAAATTAAAAATAACTTTTAAGGACATAACTTAAAACAATTTATAAAATCATGATTGAATATTTAATTTTACAAATATTAAAATTATGATAATAATAAAAATAGAACAAAAATTAAATTTTACAAAAAATTATAAATATTTCTATCCTATTACTGCATAAAGGGTAAATTTGACTTTTAATACTTAAAATGTTAGTTGATTGATGAATGGTCATCATTGGCTATTTATGATAAATAAAATGTTAGAAAAAACACCCATCAAACATCTTTCACGGTTGTTTGAAAAGTCAAACAGTTCATGACAAGCGATTAACTAAAAAATAGCTGATTGGTTGTTTATCAAACGAAGCCTTTATATTTCTTTAACTCGGTTGAAAGGAGAATTTAAGACGTAACTTTCTTTCAAAGCTGAAACAGTATTTAGACAGGGAATAATTAAGAAGCAAATGAAAGTAACAAGTTGAGTTAATTGGCTATGCTATTCAACTAGACTAGCCAACCAATATTTACAACAAAGAACACAAATGTTAGTAGCTAACTGTGAAGTCTTAGGATTGACAAAAGGGTTAATGGTCATTCAAATCCAAAGTTAAAAAATAAAATTTAAGTAAATTGATTATAAACTTAAACTCAACTTCGGTCCATCTAAATCTTAACCGCTCGAGTTCATCTGAATTGATCTCAAATTAAATTTATACAAATTTTGGCCTTTTTTTTGAAACGTTATCTGATACACTTAGCGTATATTATTGATATCAAAAGATAAAATGTTATATAGAAAAGGGAGAAGACATACCTTTCATTCAAAATTAGACATATAATTAGCTGTCTTAGTTATCGTAGCAGAAGAAATAAACTGATGTTCTTTAAATAGAGTTTTATAATCCTGAATAATTATTGAAAAATTAGAAGAAAATATATTAATAGATGTCAAAAATTCAGTAATTATTTGACATTCGATTATCATATATATTGGAAAAAAAGGATAATGTTTTAATCAAACTTAACGCTTCCTAAAAATACAGAGCTTCACTGATTTGTGGATCTCGCCATCTCAGTAAAGTTATTAATTTTTGGCCTAATTCATGATTATAACTTTGTCAAAAAAATAAAATAGTTAAGTGGGAAATTTTACAACTTCAAATATCTTTAGTCTTACTTCTCTGTTGTATGATCTTTGTAATGTAAGGACGTGTTTTGATAGGGGTGGCGAGCAAACCAGAAGAGTCAATACTGAAAATGACGAATGAACTAAAACAAACATCATCGGTTGAGGTCTGAGTGCCTTTGAAATTGTGCAGGCAACACGCGTCGTGTTTCAGGTGGGACGGTCCTGCTAAGATAATGCTCATTGGCCTTTTTTTTAGTCAAGCCTATTTCAGTTGGAGTCTCCTCAGGTCGGGTCACAATTGGATATTCCTTGTGGTTTTATTGTTTTAAAGCTCTCTTTGCTTACAGTATACTTTATCAATACCAACAAATTCACGAAAAAACAAAAGCTTACATGCCACGTGTAATCCATAAATCAAAAGGGCCATACACGTGGTTGAGTTGGCAGAGTAGAGAAATATAGGATAAAAAAATCTTATGATCGATTCCTCGTATTTATACTCTCTCAATCGATCTTATCATAAAGGGTTTGTTTAGTGTGAAGTATTGATTTGATGTGATTCTTAAATTATTGCGTCAATCCGGAGATTTACTCAATGCGCATTTAAATGGTAGCGACTGTAAAATTTTCCGTTTAAAAAAAAAAAAAAAAGGTTAAATGGTACATAGCTCCTATATAATTTTAGAAAAATTTTTAACTTTAAAATTTCAAAACATCTTTTAAATTTTTAGTTAAAAAACTTTTTCTTCATAAAATTCAATTTAAAACTAATATAATATATTAGACGTAAAATAATTTAATGTCAATAATATTATATTCCAACTTACCTCTTAATCTTAACCCGAATCAATTAAATTCGACTTAAATTAATAATTTAAGTTAATTATTAATTTGAGTCGAATTTAATTAGTTCGATGCAAGTTTAAGAGTTTAGTTAAATTATCAAATAAATAACGTTAAAATAGACTACGTTTGACATTTATTTTACTTGCAATATTTCATCCTTAAGAGAATGAACTTTTTCGAAAACTGGAAAACATTTATTTTTTGAGAATTTTAAAAATCAGATATGTTTCTAAGCTATAAATGACATTTATGTTTTTAACCTTAAATAAAATTTATTTTAATAATTTCCAACTGAAATTTATATTAAGTCACTAAAAGAATTCAATTTAAATAAATTTGAACCTCTCTTTAAATATTTGAAGTTTGGTCCGATCGATTATAATTCCTTCAACCAAGAGCAATTATGATCATTTGGTGGTCGTTTTCAAGTTCCACATTCACCGGTTTGGGTTAAGCCATGGATTCCTTTTCTAAAGGGTTCTATTCTTTTACCGATTTATATTCAATCATGCATGTGGTCACGCACTACCTTTTATCAATTTTGGTAATGTAGTACACTTTGGTAAAAATGACTCTTCTAAGATACCCATCATCTTACAATTGAAATTAATAGCATACGAGTACATTGGTAACATTAGCATTAGAGTGATATACGAGCTCATGCAATAGAAACAGAGTTGTTACTAATATTTTATAGACCCCGAGTAAAAGAAAAAAAAACTATTTTGTTTTATTATTTTTGAAAAGTATAAAATGAGACAAAATAAGAATAGATTAATAATGAGCTCTAAATAAGTGTCTTTTTTGCTCCTGAATATAAATGTTTATTATTGGAAAATTGAGAATCTAAAAAGAAAAACCATAAGCAAGAACTTGACAAGTGTAAGGTTCCATTTCAATTTTAAGATAGGAATAACAAAATATCAAAACCATAATGCAACCTGGCAGCATATGACTCGATCAAATATCACATCCACTTACTTTTTACATGTTACTTTCTAAATTTACATAAAAAAAGGTAAAATTAGTAAAATTATTTATAACCAAAAAATGTGAAAGTGTAGAGCACAAGCCAATAATAGTAATTAGAAAGCAACCGAACAAACTACCATACCACTAAATGTTTTTGGTTTAAAACAGAACAAGAGTCGAACACAATCTCCATTTGCATTTGCATTTTGCAAGGCAACCTTATAAACTGTAAACAATAAACGTAGAGCGGGGACACGTGGCAAAAGCCCATGTCCCCGACGTCCTTTTAGTTTAATTTCATAACCTCTGCAGGCTGAGGCCAGTTTGTCATTCCCTCAATCGATTTCACCTCTCCGACTAATTCTCTGTTCTTAATCCTTCCAAATTGATAATCTTTCTGAAAGAAAATTAAGGGTGGTGACTTGTTAATTGGAATGCGAGACGAAGGAGGAAGGATTGGCACCATGTTTTTGAACACTGGTAATGGCTTATTCAAATCCAAACACAACAACACGACGCATTCCGATCCCAATCTTTCATCCACTGCTTATGAAGATGATTTTAATATCCGTAGCAGTAGTGCCTCCGCAAGTCCTGGAATGTTTGAGCAGAACAGGCTTAGCTGCGAAGGGTCTCCAATGACTATGTCCCCATGGAACCAAACCTGTACTCCTTTTACCAAAACTTCATGGAGTACTGCTTCTATGGAGGACAGCTTTCCTCAGAATGCACTCATTGGCTCGCTTGTTCGTGAAGAGGGTCACATTTACTCGCTCGCTGCTACAAAAGATCTTCTCTACACGGGCTCTGACAGCAAAAACATTCGTGTCTGGAAAGATCTGAAAGAGTTCTCTGGTTTCAAGTCTAGCAGTGGGTTGGTGAAGGCTATAATAATCTCCGGTGAGAAGATTTTCACAGGTCATCAGGACGGCAATATAAGAGTTTGGAAGGTGTCTGCTAAGACTCCAAACGTACACAAAAGACACGGTACGTTACCAACGTTAAAAGACATCTTCAAGAGTTCAATGAAACCAAGCAATTACGTCCACGTTCGGAACCGCCGTACCGCTCTCTGGATCAAACATTCCGATGCTATCTCGTGCTTAAGCCTAAACGACGACAAGACCCTCTTGTACTCCGCTTCCTGGGACCGAACCTTCAAGGTCTGGAGAGTCTCCGACTCAAAATGCCTGGAATCCGTACATGCGCACGACGATGCCGTCAACTCCGTCCTAGCAAGCGTCGAAGGGCTGGTATTCACCGGCTCAGCTGACGGAACCGTGAAGGTGTGGAAGCGAGAGCCGCAAGGCAAAAGGACAAAACATTCCCTGGCTCAAACGTTGTTGAGGCAAGACTGTGCCGTGACGGCGTTGGCAGTTACGCCTAACGGTTCGGTAGTTTACAGTGGGTCCAGTGACGGCGTGGTGAATTATTGGGAACGCGAGAAACAACAGCTGTCACACGGCGGGACCCTCAACGGACACAAATTGGCGGTTCTGTGTCTCGCTGCCGCAGGGAGTTTGATGTTCAGCGGATCAGCGGATAAAAACATCTGCGTGTGGAGAAGGGACGGTACAGTGCACACTCAATTGTCTGTGCTGACGGGGCACACTGGGCCCGTCAAGTGTTTGACTGTGGAGGAGGATCGTGAGCCGTCCAAATTTGGTGATAAACGGTGGATGTTGTATAGTGGGAGTCTTGATAAGTCCGTGAAGGTGTGGAGTGTGTCTGAGATGGCACCTGATGTTAATCAAATGGCCATGATGATGCCGTCTGACGTGGAATCCAGGCCGTCCGATGGAAGTAGCACTAACCGGAGGTGCTAAACTTCTAATTCCGGCGACACGGTGGAGATCAATTTCTACGAGAATGATGATGCCACGTGTGTAAATAGGAATAATGGGTTTTTCCTTATGTGTATCTGTAAAGTGTATGTGGGTAATCGACACGTGGATAGAGATTCTGTTGGGATTGATGTGTAGGCTTGGTGATGGTTTGTAAATTTTTCAGTGGCATTTTGTAAATCTGATTCTAAAGTAACGGGTTCGGGATCAATGAATAAAATTTAATTGAATCTAAATCAAAATGAACTTGAATTTAATAAACTAAAATTTCATATATAAATTAAAATTTAAAATAGTTTTTCATATATAAATTAATTTTTTGTTTTATAATCTGATCAAACTAAAATTTGAAAAATTTTAAGACTTGGATCGAATTTTTAATTAAACTCAATTTTGGAATCAAACTTATAAGACCTACAGTTAAATTATGCTTAATCCATGCCTAAAGAAATTGCTTAGAATACCATATTGTCTGATTGGAGCTAAAAATATTTTAAAAAACACTTCATTCCCGGGGGAGATAGAACAGAAGAAGAGTTCATTCTATCATCCTTTTCTTTCTGCACAGCAACCAGTCTTTGGTAAAACATATTTTCTCAGCACTGAACATGCAAAAAGCCTGAACTTAAATACCAATCAAACTAAAGAAAGAGGAAATGATCTAACAAGGGATGTCATTTATTTCCATTTTCACTAAATTCACATTTCCGATTCTCGCAAGTTTTAACATAAAGAAATTGTTCCAATCAAAGATGAAGTCATGCCTGACATCGGCTTTGACATCACGAACTGCAAATGACAGAAGTATATATCTGAAAAAAATCACTTCATCACTGTACATGTATGACAAAGAAAATTATAATTGCAGAGTACCAAATGTTGAAGAATCATATATCAGTGCGAAAGATTGCGAGAGTGGCTCCTCCTTGGTTGAGATTGTTTTTGTGAGCTGAGACCATGTAAATGCCCACTTCTATTACCAACTGAATTCAAGTCCAAGCCCAAAGGTACCAGGTTTCCTCGTTCTAGTATCCTCAGGACCTAAAAGTTTTACCAAATCCAGAAAGAAATCATCCTTGCAGCTCTTCAGAGAAAAATAACTCTTCAAATTGATAAAATATATTAACATTTCAAGGAAACAGTTGAATGATATATGTGCATGTGGAATCAATCCTGAAGTCACTGGTAATGTAACAAACCTTTGACATTGGAGGTCTAGACTCTGGATCTCGGCAGAGGCACAAAAAAGCAGCTTGGCTCATAGCCTGTATTTGATAGGCATATTCTTGGAGTGGTTTTGATAGTAAGCAAGGATCCAGTAATTGATATAGGTCTGACAAGGCATGGCTTGGTTCTAATCTAGCTAACGTGTGAAACCGTTCGGATAAGAAATGCTGCTCCTTGTAGAGTTGCAACTCATTAATTCTTCGACCTGTCATTAGCTCTAACAAAACCACTCCAAATGCATATACGTCAAATTTCTCTGTGATGATTCCACCATCTACATACTCTGGTGCTAGATACCTGGTGTGAGAAATTGTAGCAGAGTTTATAAGTGGACTGCACCTTCTATCCGATTTGAATGATATTTAACAGGTGCTTGTGCTAAGACTTGAGAAGAAAGAAAATCAGCTTGACAGAGCCAGCAAATGACACGATCATTTTCAGACAATGAGAATAAAGCAGGATTTGTTACCCAGAAGTCCCAATAACGCGGTATTCAGTACTGATATTCCATTCTGACTTCCACCTGACAAGCCCAAAATCAGCCACCTAAAACAAAGTCTAGTATCAATGGCCTGTGAAAAGTGTGCATAAAGCATGATGCACTGCAAACTGACGCGAGCAAGATAAAGCAGTATTCTCTTCAGGTTAGTGCTTCTACTTAAGAAAAAAGCACCAACCCTTATTTTGAGTAAGTGCCAACTTTTCTATTGGTCAGCACTTTAAATGATTGAACTCTAGCTTAATATGCTAGAGATAGTGTAAATTATTGATTATAATAAAAGATCTCTATTGCTATTACAAGGTGATTCTACTTAATACCTCTTCTTCCAGAGGTGAATATAGCTCCTTGGAGAGAATACAGATTCTCTCTGTCCATGGTATCGCTCTTCTCTCTTGTTTCTTCCCGAATGTCCCCTCTCCCTGCTCTCTCTCCCCCTTTCAACTACTCATCCGTACATTTTGTTATAATACCACCCATATGCCAATTCAGCCCCTCAATACTAACTAACTCTAACTAATTAACTCATTCCTATCAGCCCCCTCTTTCTTTCTCCTCGAGTATACTCTTCATATCCTAGGCTTATTTATGTCTTTGTTATTGGTCCTAACATTAAACTAAGAACTTACATAAAGATCACAAAATTACTTTTGAAGAAGATTAGCAAAGCTGAATGAAGCAAAACTAAGGCTTCTAGGAAGGACTGAAATCCAAAGATCAATTTAGAATACCAGAGGTTCAAAATCATGAGTGACGAGTATGTTGTTAGGCCTCATGTCTCTGTGGACTAAACAACCGACTCTGCAATCTTCATGAAGGTATCGTAAACCTCTTGCTGCCCCAACAGCTATTCTCATGCGAGATGGCCAATCTAAGCACCCTTTTTTGATCCCTGTTAATCAGAGAAGTGCAGTATATTGTCATAAGCTAAGAGGTTCGAAGAGCCGATGAATAATACTGGGAATCAGGTATTTGAAATAATCTATCATAAACAGCATATGCTGATAATTGATTACGCATAGGATGAGGGTAAAGAATCAAGAGTACCATGCAAATGAAAGTCTAAAGATCCATTGCATATATACTCATAAACCAATATTCTCTTCTTGCCAGCAATACAAAAACCAATTAGCAACACAACATTCCTGTGCTGTGCACAGCTCAATACCCTGACTTCCCTACAGAATTCAGCATCAGCTTGGGAACCACCAGACTTCAATAGCTTTACTGCAACGACCTGCCCATCCCTCAACAGTCCTTTGTAAACATTTCCAAAACCGCCTTTAGCCAAGAATCTAGCATCTGAAAATCCATCTGTAGCATCTTTTAGCTCCTCATAACTGAATTCTCTGGGAGGTTTTCCAAAAGCTGGTGCCTTGTGCTGACATATTGTGCATAGAGGAGGTGGCGTTGAGTTAGTTCTGCTTATTGAAACTGTGGTTCTGATGCCTGAGCTGACAGTGCCTATTTTATCACTGCTCTCATTGGGATCGAGTCCAGCCTTAATATCCTGATCATATTGCATAAACTTATCAAGAAGAGTCCTGGAAGTAGTGAATCTTGCTTCGTCATTGTTTCTGTGCTTCTTGGATTGCGGGGTCTTTTTATCAACTATGTGGTTCTGAGCAATCCAGAAAACACTCTTCTGATTATTAGCTGAAGACATAACTGCATTTGATGCTGAAGAAATAAGACTTGCCCTTTCAGAGTCTAAGGTTGTACGCGGGCCTTCATATTCAGAATCAGAACCATCTTTTCCTAAACTGTATTTTCCTTTATTAGGTCCTTCAAAAAGAGGATTTTGCTCGTATACAAGAATGAGTGGCAGAGAGGAATCAGAACTTGATAATGAACTTCCTAAACTTCTTGAGCTGGAATAACCTGGCTCTTCGGGGCTGCTCACTGGAGTGGAATGCTTCATCCTGTGCTCTTTGATCATGTTGATATCCTTCTCAGGTGAAGATGCAGCAGAATAGTATGGAGTTTGGACTTCATCCGAGCATCCCAAATTAAGCCTAAGGATTTTTGGTTGAGAACCTTTCATTACCATTATATTGCAATGCAATTCCTCTAAGCAATGCTTTAGCTCCTGTTTTAGTTTTCTGTTGGAAATAAAAATCACAAATTGGTTAACAAAACAAATGAAGAATGTCTCGAAGGTCTGATAAAAGTTAAAATAGAAAATGATCAAACTATTAAATTTAATCGACATGTCAGCCAATTTTAACTAGAATTTTTAACCTGTACAAGACATTATACACACTCTTTAAACAACTAGACAAAATCATAAGTACCAATAACGTATAGACAGCAAAGAATTTTACAAACAAGACAAGTTTCTATTGAAGAAGCCCAGCTAGATTAGAAACCACCTTCTTCATCAAGTACGTTTTCAAAGTGGAAAAGAAGATATGGAGAAAATGACCAACCAATTTTGTCACTCTGGTTTAGAAATAAGAAATAATACTTTTTTAGTTGTAATTACTTGTCCACGACAACCCAGTTGGCTCTGTTGCGCTTTGCTTCAACTGCCACAGCGCTTCCAGTTGTACCTGACACCACCTTGACCCTCACTCCAACCTACAATAACAGCCATCTTGATTAGTTTTCATAAAAGGAAGCTGATGCCGTGAATTAGATCAGATTAGAGCTCACAAGCACCTAATAGTAAGATGAACAGGGGACCTCATTCTATACAAGAAATCAAAATGCATTAAATTCTCCCAGGCCATTGGTGTGCTAGTGCAGTAGTATCAGTAGAAGCCCGCAATAAATCTGTTATCTTCTCTAAATACTAACAATTGATTACCATTTTCCATTGTTACTCAACCCTCAATCACTTCAAAACACAATTCCTGCGGAAGTTCAGAAAGAATTCCATACTGATAGGAATTGCATGGATTATTTAATCATTATCATCTTTGCTGAAATGAGAATCAATACGATATCAATTTTCATTAAAAACTCATGACTAATGTCGTTTTCCAATCCTCACATGCAGTGTACAAAAACTCCATTAAAAAGTATGGTGTTGTGGGGTTCCAGTGCAAGTAGTCACCGGCAATTTGCTACTAAACTATTAGCAATAATGCAATCATAGCATAAAATCACAGTGCATGATTCCCAGGTTGTCCCCAATTATATTCAAAATTAAACATCTAAAAGCACATGTCATTCCTATCATTGATCAAATTTGTTTGTATCTGATAAAAGACCTCATGAAATGTTGGCATCCGTGAACCTTCTAAACACTGACATCCGTATCAAATTACTATAATCATCATCACATCATTATTACTGGCCCTATTCGCATTCAGCTCCTTCTTAACCACTACAGTAGCAACTAAATAATCATCTGACAAGTCAAAACATTTTCAGAGGAATAAGGATTCAGTTCGCGGGTAAATTGGTAACTAAATCTTGCTTACCTCAATTTGATTATGAAACTGAAGCACCATTCTAGAGCAAGACTCGGAGATCTCACAAACGGGATCGGGCAGTCTCTCCCGTTGACCCATCGCGCAATCACCGGCCAACCTCGGAAAGCCCCAGAATCTCTTACCTAGACAACGTAAAGCGCACGTTTCATATTACATGTGTTTTTACATCAACGTGGTAAAAAAAAACAAAGTATAAGAAAAATCATATCAAGATCGGAAACCACCTGAACTACCGCTTCTTTTCTCGGAGAAGACCGCAAGCAGAGTTATGCAGTCTCCGGGATGGACGATGTGAGTGAGAGCCCAAGCTAACGCAGTGTTGGAGATCACCTTCTCTGCTTTCACCGCCACCACCACTTTATCCGCCACCGCCTGGTCGGCACGTTGCCGGATATTGTCTCCGATTCGCTGTGGGAACATCGCAATTAGAGACCTCGCTCGGATAGTAGAATTCAGGCGGTGAATTTGGCTCTCCTGTATTTATATGTATACGCGGTCTCTTAAAACGGTCTCAGAGGGCATTTTCGGAAATTGAAACCAAAGTTAGTGAAGATTAGTGCGAACTCAAAGATACAGTTCAGAAATCTCTATCTTTACATTTCTCGATCTCATTGATTAGAAAAAAAGATAGGTTTATGATAAAACGGACTATACCTTAAGGAAAATAAAATGACGACAATGGCCCTGCATGCACTGAAGTTCTCCATGGGCCAGTGTGTGTCGGACGATGGCCACAGAAAACGATTGATTTTACATATGACAGCCATTGCCATGCAACCGTCAACGACAGGATTTAATTATCGGGATTGGGATATACAAGATCAGACCTTTCCATGGCTATAATTTTACTCTGCTAAAGAGACAACCTGATTGGGTTTCCTCTCCGGGACGGACTCGGAATCTGCCAGGCATGTTATGTCCATGGCAAGCCTGGAAACAGGTCTTGTATAAAATTTCAGGACTTGCAATTGCTTTTATTTGAGAGGAGTCTGAATAAATTATTTAAGTGATTCATTAATGGGGACCAGTTTCAGAAATTATTTTACAAGAGTTTGCGTGACGTTGCAGAGAAATGATAAGTATTTATGGTTGTGATTGGCAGGAAAAAGCTTACTGTGACGATGACCAATCCTACACGGCGCCGTATCGAGTATGCCGGGGGAGCCAACTCTGTGGGATAACTATTGTCACGTATATGCCATGATTATGGTAACGACGTAATCATGATCTCAGAGCCTACAGCCACTCGGAAATGGAAACTGTTGTCTTTTGCATATCAGATTCAGCAGGCCTTCGAGCTACGCAATCTGGACATTACCAACCTCTGCCCTCGCCAGGTGCACCAGATCGGTTGGAGCCGACTACAGGTTGGATGGATCAAGCTGAACACCGATAGAGCTAACAATCGCACCCATTTCACAGCTTCAGCTGGTGGACTCTTACGCGACAGTGCAGGCAATTGGCATCAGCTCTGGTTCAGCCGGAATTTGGCCGAACGGTACGTTGCCGTTTGGATCCATTGATTGGCAACCTTCTGTAGATGAATTCC
>JANZLD010000002.1:2143749-2155208 GCA_026413575.1 Erythroxylum carthagenense | reverse complement strand
CAATGAATGCAGTGAAATCATATCAGTCTATCCTGATATTACCATAATACCCATACTGACAGTAACGGGATGTTACACTGGTAGTACGTAACCTTACTCCTACATTATAGAGAGGTCATTTCTAGTAAACCCACATGTAGATGTGACAGGATAATAGTAATACAGGTGGGGGGCCTGGTAGTACGTAACCTTACTCCTACATTATAGAGAGGTTATTTATAGTAAACCCACATGTAGATGTGACAGGATAATAGTAATGCAGGTTAAAAGACTAACAGTATATATACGTAAAGACTAACATTATATATATGTAGGTGTATATATATACATCTGATGGTGACCATAATCTGCTGTTACTTTTCACCCTGCAAAGACCAGCTTCTGTCGTTGTTAGTTATGCTATGAGTCTTCCTTGATCAATGTCCTAAGAATGCGACAATCCTACAGTTTTATACGTCCATCATGAGAATCTTCCCCCTACACTTAAAAAAAATTGCCTAGGCTGTAAGGATGAGGCGCGAGGACTCTATGGTATGTTGTTAACTCTTATCCTATCATGTCAGGTTTTTTTAATTCTAGTCACTGCGGCCGTGAGGGTTAACTTTGACATCTCTCTTGATCACTTCTCTCCAATTCTTGTAAGACCTCTCTATTCTCCTATTGTAGTCACTAAAATTTATTCTCTCGCCGTGTCGTATTGGAGTATAAGAGAATATTCTGTTCACATGCTCAAATCACTTAAACTTTTTTTTCCCCAACTTGTCAGCAATGCTACTTACCTGTAGCCTATCTCTCACTATCCTATTTCATATTCTATCCCTTTTGGTAATATTACACGTATAAAAGGATAATACTAATTATACTACATAAGGATCGAAAAAATCTCAAGTCCAGTTTTTCTTAGCCTTCTTTTTTTTTATAATCCTTAAATACAATTATCTTATATTTTCTCACTGAAATGTTAAAAAATGCCACCAGCACAGAGAGCCGAGAGCGTGGAGAAATAGAGCGTGTGGAACGGAACCCCCAGACCTAAAACGCTCAAATCAGGGGAGACTGTCTTGTCCAATTTAAAAATTATAATCATCTGGTCTCGATGTCCAAATATTCCACGGCCAAGCCCACCTGTCGAGCCCCAAGCGCGCGTGGAATAAAAACATCCCATATTCCTCGGCGTCAACATGTGGTTCTGGTCACGTGACTTATGGACGTGACCTTGTCTAGGTCCATATGGCATATGCAATCCTCCGTTTCTGAATAGAGCTCAGCTCGCAAACCCACGAGTCTCCGTTTTGTTTATTAATCTTAAATTCTTAAGAACAATAATAGTTTTCGAAGCCATGGTCAGCGCCTGATGCGCTCTAGATTCTCCGGGAAATGGATTTCCCTTTTTTTAATTATATTTTTGCCTTGTTATGGGATTTTGCTTGTTATGTGGAATATGCGGTCAACATGGCTCCCTGTGGCTCATTTCCGGTGTTGTCAATTGCTTTGGCCCGCTCTATATTCCATATTCTCTCTGTTTGTCTTTATGAGAACCAACTTGTGTTATCTTGCACATAGAATTATTTATTTATTTTATCTATTTTTAAGAGATAATTAAATCCTGAATAAAAGATACATAACTTCCTCATAATTTTAGATAAATCTTTATCTTTAATTATTGCAAATTTTTATTGTAAATTTTAAAATATTCCTTCTCAAATTTTGGTTAAAAATAATAACAAATATATAATCAAATGTTATTTATATGAGATTTAATTCAACTTTTAAACTCAAATTAAACTAATTAAGCTTAAGAAGAAGAGGATTGGTTTGATAGAACGAGAGAGGAAGTCAGCAAGAAGATTACGATGTAACTTGATGTAGCGGATGAACAAGGCCGACCCTGGATAAGGGCAGAGTGGGCACTTGCTCAGGGCTCATCTTTATAAATGATAAAACATAACTTATTTTTATTCTTATAAAAATAAAATGGAATAAAATAGAGCCTTTTTTAACCTGAACAATAAAAAGGACTTATATTTTGTTTATTTTTATTTCATATGAGAATAAAAATAAAAACTTTTTTTCCAAAGCCTATAAGATATTAAGGACGGCCCTGCGGATTGCGGATGGAGAATTTATAGCGAGAAAATCACTCTTGCCAAGAGAATAGTTGGCTCTTTGGGAGGATTTTCTTGAGTAAACTAAAATAAATTACCATGTTTGTGACATTTTATTAGTCTATATATTATTATTTTTAATTCAAAATTAAAAGAAATGTTTTTAATCTAAAATTTTAAAAATCAAAATATAATTTCTTAAATTGCAAGAGAAATCAATATCTTTAACTCTTTAATCTTTAATTACACACACACATATGTATATATATATGTCAATTTTTATTTAATAAAATAATAATTTAGAATAAAATAACAAACTTGATTTAAATAATAAATCCGTTAACACATAAAATATCTATTCGTGCAATTTAAGTAAGTAGTAAGTCTTGTTTTATTTTTATTATTGTTCTTCTTTTTGTTAATATTATGCACCAGGTGACCCGGCATTAATAGAGCCACACGTTGAGCGGCGGGCACTACAGTGGGGTGGGTTAATTTGGAGCGGAGATGAGACGATGACTTGTTGGGAGGCTCGTCTCATCTTCTTGTCCAAATGTGGAGTAGATGTTGATGCATATTCTGTCTGGTAAGAAGCAATAAAATAGTGGTTAAAGCATTTGGAAGAATATTAGCTTCTTCATGGTGATTCGTGAGATGAGAATAGAGGCATGTGTTGGCTTGGAAGTTGGGTTTTTTTTTTTTTTTTCACCTTCTCCCACTCATAATACTAATATCCATCCAAAGAGAGGACAAAACAGAAAAATAAAGGGAAGGAATCACCGGAATCTACGCCGTTTAGGCTGACGTGCACCACCGGTGACATTAGATCACGTTTGGAATATTGAATAGACATGAATGGTGATATACTCTTCGTATGGATAACTCATCCTCACTCCTCCTCGTAGGTGGTCCAAGTCCAACCCGTCCCTTAGCAAGAAGACAAAAAGAGTTCACATCTGCACGCGCCACCACTCGAGCTCTAGGGACTAGTGCATGCATCACTGAACCGAATGTGTCAAATATCGGCAGGAACAAGGTTAGATGTGAAACAAGTCAAAGCCTAGCTAGCCCTAACTCTAAGTCTTCTTCAACTTTTCTTGACACAAACAAACAAACATTTACATGGTTTTATTTATTTTAAAAATTATTTAAAATTAAATCTTTCAACAAAGTTTCTATTAAACAAATATCTAATTAATATAAAATTTGAATATAATTATTTATTATAGACATAGCAAAATATGTATAGTTATTCTTATTCAGTTTTATTAATTATTAATTATTATTATTTTATTTTGTTGGGAACAGAGATAATGGAAGTTAGGTGTATCTCTGCCGTTTGACTGTAACACAGTTGAAAGTGAAATTTCTTCTGTAAGGTGTAAACAACTTGCATATTATCTACATTCCATACGCCACCGATGAGATGTTTGAAGTGAACTGAGCTAAGCTGAGGTGAAGGTGACTGATAGGTGCCTAACTCCTACAGCCATTAATAACCTAACCAGTAACCTGTAACCAGTCACCAGCCCCTTTTACGTAGATATCTCCTCCCTCTCTACTCATTTACACCAAGACTGAAGACTCGGAGGAGACCAGTTTCTTGGGAGTTTGAATAAAAATCTATAATGGTACAGAACTGATTTTTAGTCCTGAAAACAGTGAGCTGAGCTTTGACAGGTCGTGTGTTCTTGGTCTAAGAGCACTCATCATCATCCGTCTCCGTCTCTCTGCTACCACAAGAAAACAAAAAGAAGGATCAAGTCTGGTGATTGTTTTCAACTCTCTTCATCAGTTGTTATTATTATTATCCCAGAAATTTATGTAATGTTTGGGGAGGGAGGGGAGTAGACTGTCTGCCTGTTCTCATCTCAAAACTACGTCGTTTTGACAGAAATAAGATTAGCACAGGATATTTATGACAAGAGGGGAGAGGGACCCCATTTGCAGGCCGAGCATGTGGCTAGAATCAGTTCTTGTTGGAGATTTCTGAATCCCCACTAAGAACTTGAAAAACTGGACTGGTCCTGGTAGTAGAATTGCTCTATTTTAAATCGCACCCACCAAAATAGGCAAGTACTCATGAGTAAATTTGAGAATTACCTGTAAATTTCTGCAGGTTGATGCTGACATTGATGATCATGAACTCGATTGTTCATTCCAAGATAGAAAAAAGGGGGTAAATTAATTATTTAATGATGCAATTTAAAAGTGAAAGACAAAAATATATAAATTTATAAGTAATTTAAAATATTCTAATTTTTATACTTTAGACTATATGCGATAATTAAAAATAAGTGAAATTAAATAAAATATATCATTAACTTAAAAACTTTTAATTTATGCATTTTTTAAATATCTCTTTGTTTCAATAATTAATTATAAAAACTGAAGCAATCACTGACTGTCTTCAAGTTGCTAAGTGGTTTCTTCCCATTTAAGCTTTGGAAAAAAAAGGAGAAGTCATCTGTATCATCACCCTTTTGGATTTGATGCCTACAATTCCTAATAACTATTATGTTTGTGGAAGGGGAAGGTGCTTTTCTTAAAAACATACTCGTGACTCTGTCGACACCTTTCATTCTCCTGGTACTTGTGGTCCACAGGTTTTTTTTTTTTATGCCTTTGTTCAAAGCTTTATGTGTATTATCACCTTACTTTTGACTCTTACTCTAACATTTGCTTGTGTTTATATAAACTTAGTCAAATATAGGAACAACCAAATGTGCATTATACGCAGCAGGGTCATTATTAAAAACACACTACTGAAAGTCAACCAAAATTTAGCCAAGCATGAATGGATCTTCTGTACTAATTGAACCCCGCCTGGCCCCAGGCTTTTAACTCTCTGAACATGCCACGTGTCCAATTTAAGTTCCAAGCCAGACATCCTTAGCGAACGCTTTAGTTAAAAACAAGAAGAGGGCTTTTCTAGTTTGACTGGAGCCCACATTGGACCAACGGGTTGATTTGGGCTTTGGTGTTGGACGACTTTTACTTTTCCCAAGTCCAACACCTAATTATATGAATTCTTCAAGCATTATTTTATTTTATTTCTATCTTTACGTAATAATTTATAAATTATATATTTTAGAGTATTAAAAACAGAAATTTTCAGTGTATATGCCAATTTGACATTTAAGAATCTAAGAACCTTAATACTTAAGTACGTTACTACCATAAATTAAGGGTTTAAAATCAAGGATTAATTGTAAAAATAATTATAAACTTTACTCCTAAATTTAAAAAGTGGTATTAAAATGTTTCAACTTTTAATTTATAAAAAAATCCAATATTAGGTTTTTTGTCAAATTGAGCGACAAAGCGAGTCATGTCATATTTATATGTTTATCACGTGGTAGCAACAAAGGATAGTTATGTTACATATGAAATTTATTATTTAATAAATTAAAAGTGTAGTAACATTTATGAAAACCCTAAACTATCCTATATGATTGTCACGTGACAAACATATAATTATAACATGTTTCATCACCCAATTTAATGTAAAATTTAATGTCGGACATTTTTGTTACAAATTAAAAGTTATAATAGTTTAGTGTCAAATTTTTAAGTTCGAAATAGTATTACAAAATTGAGTAAAGTTTGATATTATTTTTATAATAATCTTAAAATCAAATAACATATTCTACTAAGTCATTTTTTAATCTCTTGAGGATCGAAGAATGTTAATATTAAGCCATTTGATGTTTAAAATTAAGTATTGTTTGACACGTAAAGATCAAAGAACTATAATACTTAAGGATACTCACACGTTCATGAGATTCAAACACACGAACTTGGAATATGAAAATTCTTAAAGAACTCCTTTGAATCACTTGGATTAGGGCTCATATGTCATGGTCTTATGTTAAGCCCATTTAAATACTCGGTCCGGTCCATGTTAAGTAAGCTAGACATCGCGTCTGACAAGTCGGTTATGACAAAACGCGGGCGTTCATGTCGTTTGGTAGTTGCTAACAAGTGAACAACGTACAACTTTTCTTCTCTTGATTCCGATCGGATTTTACTTCGCTGCGAGTGTGATTGAGACAGAGATGACGGTGTTTCACTTCTTCAACTGTGCGATTCTGACCTTCGGTCCACACGCCGTCTACTACTCGGCGACTCCACTGTATGTACTTTACTTACAGATCTTCCCCCGTGTCTCTTTTCTTTGAAATACTCAATCTTTCAAGGGTCTAATGTCATCTTTTTTCATATGAATGCTTCACAGGTCTGAGTACGATACGCTTGGCACCTCTATAAAGTCGGCCCTTGTCTATCTGGGCACAGCTTTGGTTAAGGTTAGCAATCAATTCTTAGAAAGAAAATTTTCAGTTTTGTATTTTCATAGTTTGATTTTGTCTAATTTAATCCCATTTTTGGGTTTGATAGCTTGTTTGCTTGGCAACTTTTCTTAAGGTGTCGGAAAATGACAGCTTTGATCCGTACCAGGTTTGTATCTTTCCTGTTGAGATCTGTGGATAATCTATTTGGTTATGCACTTGTAGTTATATTTTCGATGTTTTGAGTTCTCTTCATATTGTTATGAACTGTTTGTGGTCCTTTACTAACAAGCATCTTCTCCATTTAGGAATTGTTGAAAGCCCTTATTGGTTTTATAGATGTTGCTGGACTATACTTTGCATTGACCCAGTTGACTCACCGCAACATCTCTCAGAATCATAAATTTCAGGCTGTGGGACTTGGTGAGTGTTACCTGAATAAAATGTTTAATTGTTTTAAATAGTGTTGGTTCACGGTGGTCTAATGTCATTAATCGGAATCATACACATCTCTTATTGTGTTTGCGAATGCTTTCAAGTTTTAGTTTGCCATGTTCATTTGATAACTGAAAAGAATGATTTTCCTTTCTCTATCATCTTCAAGGTGGATATATGCAGCCTTTGAATTTTGTTTAATTTGTGGGAGATGTTTTATGATAATAATTTAAAAAGAACTTTGTGAATCCTATGGGTTTTCTGTTTATTTTTCAGTAGGTATGGTTTCTGGTTTGGTTTGTTCAATAATTCAATTTGACGCGTAATTGGTAGAACTTGGAAATCCTGCTGATGGGAGTTCCTGTTCAGGGGCCATCACTACTTGCTAGCTCTAAGGTTTCTTTTCCCTTAATGGCAGGTTGGGCCTTTGCTGATTCTATTCTACATAGACTGGCACCACTTTGGGTGGGAGCTAGAGGACTAGAATTCACTTGGGACTACATCCTACAAGGTCTTGAAGCTAATGCGAATCTGGTATGTTTATTCTGAGAATTTATATCGTGCCGACTATTGTTGTTGGTGTAGAATTCTGCTTGAATTTGTGGATTCAAGCAAATGGCTGTAATTTGAAAATGAAAACTGTTGTTTTACTTTGTTTTAGGAAGAAAACTATATAGGTCAATCTGGAGATGTTCGCACTTGGGTGGGTTTTTGTGGTTGAATAATTTGGTTGTCCTGACTATACAGGTGTTCAGCATATCACTTGCAGCATTGGGATCTCTGATTTGGCTTCGTAAAAACAAACCCAAGACGTTGATTCCGATAATATATGCATGTGCAGGCATTGTTGCAACAATGCCTTCCATCACAAGGTCTGAACAGTCCATCCATCTCACATCATCTTTCATGTATTTGTGAATGTTATTTCGAGCCCTAGTTTTCTTTTCTAGGAATAATTTTCCAATATCTAAACTATGTTTACTTGCATAAAAGTATTTAAGATCAATTTGCCTCAAATACTTTATGTATTGTTAAGAGTTCTTATCTGCTTTTTATTCAAACTATGTGTCTTGGATTGGAGACCATATATGCCATTAAATATTAACTCAAAAGATGATTGTCTTGAAAAGGATTTTGCTCTCACTGCAGTTGTACTTCATTATGTGATTATCAAACTGCAACTGTTTCCTCGCTAATGTATTAATCTTTACAAACATCCTTTTTCTTGCAGCTACTTAAGGAGAGGACTGGGATGGCATTTTCCGAAAGTTGTAGGCTTTGAGCTTTTCACCTCTCTGGTGACGGCATTTATTAGTTGGAACCTCTTCTCTGCATGTCAGAGGCCATCTTCCTGAGAAAGCTGCCCTGATATCTATACACTGGAAACTCCGGCCGGATTATTCACTGATAACTGATATATTGAAATTTTCATTTAGACGAATTGCGAGTGGAAATTGGAAACTCCTTTGTTTTTCCTCTGCAACATATTAGTCTGATCTGTTGTAGGACCTTCAATAGATTCCATCACTGTAATTGCTTAGAAAAATTTTCCATTGTTTTGCAAGTTTTTGTGGAGTTAATGAAGAATGAATCCATATATTGAAACTGAAAGGTTTAGCATTGATTGTACACAAATCAGAGGTGTATATGAATCATAAAGGATCGGCTCTACCTCTAAAATGGGTAATCATTCAAGGCATTATGAAGCGTTGATTCTCACATGAAGCTATATGGTAATGATCTGCTTACAGTATCGCACAATCAGTTCTCAGAAACTAAGATTAGAGTCGTGACAATTTATCTGAGAAGTGACACGAGTCCCTAGTGATTACAACTATTTACAATATAGCTCGATCAGCTTCTATACGAGTTCCTAACATTAGCAAAATACAAATTACAGGCGTGGTAAGGGGTTTCTGCATAATTTTTCCACCGGCTACTGCAATGCCTATCCTTGAAATGTTACAGTGGCCATTTCATCGAGTAAATTACTAGGCAACACGAAAGATTTGAACATCCAACACAAAAGAGTCATTCAGAGGGCTGCCAGGTTCAAACAGGCATATATCAAACTCGTTCAAGTTGTTATCCATGACGAAATTCTTCCACCCGGCAGATAGGCCTCCGCTTTTACGGTACTTACGATACAAAAAATTGGTGTGCCAAGTATTCCCTTCGACACGCAGAATCACCTTATGTCCTGCCAGATTACTCAGACGTTTTACAATCCATGAAGAGGGGATTACCTGCGTGAATTATCACCAGAAAGTACAGTAAGCAAACGATGCACGGCGATTGCCTATCAATTTCACGAGTACCAGCGAGCTTAGCATGAAGCAAATGCTAAATTGAAAGACCGAAGAAGAAACATGAGCGCATCAAATTTGAGTAATTGAGGAAGAATGTATACCATAAAAAATTTCCTGTAAACATGTGATGGCTTCATGACTACAACGAAGCCGTCATTTGTCATTACTGTTTGTGCCAATTTCAATGCATTCTGTTTCTTTTCCTCGCTCACAAGCAATCCTCTAGAAGAACTTGGAAAGCTATGCACAATATCTAACAAATTTACACCAAAGTTATTGACAGAGAGAGTCAGCAAACAAGATGGTTTCAACGATCTCACCACAGCAAGTGCCTTCATGAGCCGTAAAACATTCACAAAGAAAACTAGCATACTGCAAATAATGTACAAGTACAGTTATGAAACATGTTCTATTTATAATAACAAAACCAAGAAGAAGTGTACCAGGTTTGGTCTCGGTTTCTTCATCAAGCGAACAAGGTTCTTCATTTTTGACACATTGGCTGACATGAGAAGGGTAAGGAAACTTCAGTTCCCTCTTGGTCCTTTTATTCAAAGGTTCTTCAGTTCTTACGATTTGCCCCACGCCAAAGGGATCAGTCACCGTAGTCTCTGTCTGTGTATTCTTTTTGAAAGTTTCGGAGGTGGCAGGCCTTCCAGATGGTGGCGTGCTACCATCATCAATATGAGTTTTCTCCATTGGAGAATTTAAATTGCAAGCAGAGGCAGGGACAAGTTCACTAGAGCTTTCTCCTGTTCCCTTTCCTGTGTGGCAGCCACTGCTGGATTCTCCGTGTCCACATTTTCTAACGAAATAAGAAGCTGCCTTTTCGCACAAGCTCAACCCGTCAAAGATTAGGACGTCAAATTGTGAATTGCCATTGTACTTAAAGACCAATAGATCTTTCTCTTGCAGATAATTGTCCTTCACAAATTGATCCCAACCATGATCGAAATACAAAGTATCGTCATTTGTCGTCAGTCCAACTCTCCATGCACAGCCACTGGGACCTTTCAAAGTGACCATTTCAAGTAGTTTCTTTTTCATATTCCTAGAAAAATTTTCTGGGATTTCCTATAAGCAAAGGATGATAATAATAGCAAGTCAAGACCAAAGGAAGTATCAAGCGTGAGCCTGACCAAAGGTTAAAGAAGAACACAGGTGGCTTAAAATATATTGAAGATGAATAACAAGTCATCAATCAAAGATAGCACACTTTCCCATTTCAATTTCCTCCAAAAGTTTAGCAATTCAAAACTGAGAAAGCCTTCCAACTTTTTTATCCAAAAAGAAATTAGAAGGTGTATAAATCTCTCCCTAATAAAATGAGCCCAATTCACTTCCCCTGTACAATTCAAAACAGGATAATTCAGCCATAATCACATTAAACATAAGCAATGTACTTGAAATTTAAAAGCTTAGATCCAGTATGATTGCTCCAAAATGAAGAGTAAAAGGAAAAGAGATGAAATTGACTTATACGAGACACACAACTTACAAGACGATGATTAAAACCAGGACAGAGAAACTGAGAGAACTGAGTATACTGAAAATGGGTCCAGTAGATTTCTTCTTCCCAACTTCTGCAGGTTCTGCATGTTTCTTCCCCCATAGCTACTGATGTTAGACCCTTTAAAGATCAGTAAAAGATCGAATCTTTCTCAAAGATTGATACACAGAAACAAGAAGAATCAGCTTAATAACCAGAAAATAGTATTGAAATATAAGAACGACAAGTAAAAAAAAAAGAAAAAAGCAACGAACTTACCCAGCAAGACTGATGGAGCGAACAAGATTATGATATCTTTATTACATTGTCGACCCAAAACAGTATAACCCAGGAAGTGAGAAATAAGATAGTTATTACTGATTAATGGCCTTGATATGCTTACTTCCATTGACTGATTTTTTTCTTGTAAGTATTCCAAGTAGCAGGCCATGGAGAGTGAACGAGTCTCTAAGACAAGACAGAGTCCTTAAACGACGAGCCTATATGTGTCGTGTCGTGTCGCCTGCTGGACCGTGGGCATATAGATTAATATTAAAATCACTCGCATGGCAAGTATTCAATAATTAATTAAAAGTTACATTTTTATTAAAAAAAAGTGATGTTAATAAGAAATTCTTAATCTAACATAAATATCGGACCTTTATTTATCCTAATTGTTTTCATTTTAAATCCTTTTGTAGTACTTCTCTCCTTAAAGTTAGGGGGCACTCTTTTAATAATTAGTTCACATGTATTAAACTATTATAAAATTAGATAAAGATTAAATAAAATTAAAAATATTAAAAATATAATTAAAAGAATTGTCTTTATT
>JANZLD010000002.1:2087021-2098332 GCA_026413575.1 Erythroxylum carthagenense | reverse complement strand
TTCATACATGTTTCTAATCAACTGCCTCTTTACGCATCAGGATAAGCTCTACCAGGAATTGGTAAATGTTTGTGGAAATGAAAAGATTAAGGAGGAGCATCTATCCCAACTTCCATACTTGAATGCTGTCTTTCATGAAACTTTGCGGAAGTACAGTCCCGTTCCGGTTATACCCTTGCGATACGCGCAACAAGACGTTGAATTAGGGGGCTACTATGTTCCTGCCGGAAGTGTGGTAGGTTAGTTTGTCTTGAGAAGTTTACTGGTTTATTAGGATGGACAATCACTGACTAATTTTGTCCGATATTCACTAACGCAGATTGCTGTTAATATATATGGATGCAACATGGATAAGAAAAGGTGGAAGAATCCTGAAGAGTGGGACCCTGAGAGATTTCTTGATGGAAACTATGATCCTTTGGACCTGCACAAGACGGCGGCTTTTGGGGCTGGAAAGAGAATATGTGCAGGAGCTCTTCAGGCAATGTTGATTGCTTGCACATCAATTGGCAGGTTATTGCAAGAATTTGAGTGGAGACTGAAAGATGGCGAAGAAGCAAATGTTGATACTTACGGACTAGTAACTCGCAAGCTTCATCCCTTACATGCCATGATAAAGCCTAGGATCGCATAGGAACGAACGATAATGACTACGGCTTCTTAGAAGGTTGTCTTGCTCTTTTTTCTGGAGCTTGTATCTTCCATGTAATTTCCAGTTTCTGTAATAACAGAATCTATCTCAGTAGTGTTGTGCTAGAAGCCTGGAACGATACAGTCCTCGTTTCCGAATAATGATGTCAGTTTACACGTTTGTGACATATTTTCTTTTTCTTCCTCCAACACCCGCACTACTTCTTCCTCCTCCTCCTCCTCCTCCGCAATCCAAACCAGAGTTGAGGTTGTGAAACGCAGCGTAGTAAGCGTTTTGCCGTGAGCCTAGGATATTGCGGGTTGAGTTTTGTCCTTCTTGTTTATCAAAACCCTCTTCACTAGAGACCCTATCGGGGCTCATAAACATCGGCGATATGAACAAAGTTGGCGTCCACGCCGTCGACGACTTCGCCTCCTCGGAAGCTGGCCTCGACGATCTTTGGCCCGAAGATGCCAGTACCTCCGGCGTCGACACATAAGGGGTCGCTAGGGTTGATATATTGTATGTAAATTAATTAAATATTTTTTATATAATGGTTTTAATTTAATTTAATTAATTTTTATTTTTTAGAGGTTGAACTTGAAACCTTCGAAGATGGTTCTGGTAGGTGTAAGTTCATTGAACCTGGCACTTCTTATACAATTGACCCGCATCAAAATAGATAATTATAATTCTTAAAGTAGTAATTAATATATTTTAATTTAAATTCAAAATCTAATAAATTCGAGTTTACGGACACCACAACGACACCTAATAAAATCAGTTCGATACAATATAAAATTTAAAAAGGATCTATGACTTTCTTTGAAGCGACCATCTTTTGCGCGTCTGAGGTATGCGCTTACGTCACCAAACATGTCACCAAGCACCGGACAAGCGAAGCAAACGCCCAAATCTCTGGTCAATATTTGATTACTTACTAGATATCCATTATCTTTTTTGCATTTACGAATCATCCCCCGAACTCCTTTCGAATTGCAATTTCGTCCCTTTCTCCTCACTATTTCAAATAACCTAATCTTGGCGTGCGTAAGCAGTGATTCCAGGATATTGGACAGCCAACCAATTATCATAGATTCGTGACCTCAACAAGGAAACTTACCGGAAAATGGGCACTGTGGTCAAAGTCAGAAAAGACTTGGATGGTCCAAAATACCCTCAGTGAATGTTCCCACTCGCTCAAATCCACTCTTCCTCGAACCGCCTCCATCATTTCATTTGACGACCGTAATAAAAGTATACAAGGCAAGAAATTTAAGAGTTTTTAATTTAACATTTCATATTACAAATTTTAATTAAATGATTCACTTTTTAAAATGCATAAAATCAAAAAAATGTAACTATTAAATGGATAGTAAATTAACAAAAATAATTTTTTTTGAATTATGTGTGTTTTGAAAATTAATTAATTAATTAAAAATAAATATCAAATTAAAAATATAATTTTTTAAAACATTTTCAATTAAAGTCTAAGCTTTTATAATTTTCAATTAATAACCCAAACACAATTCCACCTGCCTCCACATAGCGGCCGCCTATTAAACCCAAGCTCTCCCTATTATACGGTGTTTTCGTTTTCATTAGCCTCCCAACCCCAAAGCCCGCCGCCGACACTCTCCTCTCTCCTGAGCTCAGGAGCTCTGTGGTTTCCAAAAAGCCCAGGAGTTCACCTGCTTCTCTCTCTCTCTCTATATCTCCATACCCTAAAGCTCTCCCATAACCTCCAAAGCGCTCTGTTTCGACCCTTGATTTTATCCTAGATTTTCAATTCCCCCTCTTCGTCGCCGATCAACTGCTTTCTTTGTGAGAAATGGCGTTGATTTTCTTCTAGGCTTACCTAGGTTGACTTTCGTATTACTCGAATTCGCAATTTTCTATCAGATCTTCTTCATTTTCTTCAAAATTGTTCAAATGGCTATAAGGGTAACTTTTTCCTTCTCCGGCTATGTGGCCCAAAACCTAGCCTCCTCTGCGGGGGCTAGGGTTGGGAACTGCCGTGCCGTTCACGAGTGCTGGGTGAGATCGAGAATCTTCGCCTCTCCCACCACTCAGAACACCGACTCCGATCCGTATCCAAGATCGTCGCGTGACTTCCATTCTGATCACCGGCGGCCCAAGCGCACTAGTTTGGCCGAAGAAATCTTTCGGGACGGCTTTAGTAATCCTATTGCAGTTGGATTGATCTCGCTCGTGAAGTCAACGGCTGGGATTTCGAATTCTTCGTCCGGCCTTCTTGGAATTTCTCCCTTCAAAGCCGCCTCGATTCTTCCGTTTCTACAGAGTTCGATGTGGCTTCCGTGTAATGAACCTGCTAGTGAATCAAAGAGCTTTGACGTGGATAGAGGCGGGACTATGGTGAAGAGAGTAGAGAATAAGAGTAGTGTTAGTGTGAAGATCAGCGAAAGGGAGTTTGATAAAAGCGGGAATTGGCTGTCACGACTATTTGAACTCTGCTCCGAGGATGTCAAGGCTATGTTCACTGCAGCCACCGTTAGTTTGTTGTTCCGTTCAACGTTGGCGGAGCCCAGATCGATTCCTTCAGCTTCTATGTGTCCTACTTTGGACACCGGTGATCGCATTTTAGCAGAAAAGGTAAACAGAACGATTCAACATTTTCAATTCAAAATTGCTAATTTGCTATAATTTGTCGTTGATGTTAAGATTGGTAAGTAAGATGCAGATGTATTGCTTCTTGGAAAGATGGAACTTGACTATGGTTTATTGTGGCTTTTATATAGAGCTGAAAGAATTTGCAATCTGCTCGAGAATATAGAAGAAAATTGATGGCGTGCGATTTTGTTTTGTGGTGGATTGAAGGAAAGCATAATATTGATTTTCGTTTGTGCCTTTTCTGTTATCAGGTTTCGTACTTCTTTAGAAATCCTGAAGTTTCTGATATAGTGATATTCAAGGCTCCTCTTATCTTGCAGGTAATGTATTGAAGATTGCATTTCTTTTGAATATGATTAACAGTTCTTTCTTACCTTTTTGATGTTGGGTTGATTAGTACTGACTGTTCTCTTCTGTCGTTATGTAGAAATATGGTTTCAGTGCAGGAGATGTATTTATTAAGAGAATTGTGGCAAAGGCTGGAGATTATGTTGAAGTAAGACCCTATTATTTGTTTATTTGATCCTATTTTTCACTAGCCTTGGTTTATTTTCTTGTTTCATCGTTCGATTGATGCTTCTGTTTACTTATTTTTGCTAAAAGAATAATCTGTACCTTTGTGACTAACGTCCTCCATTGTCAATATGATTTTCATGTTGCAGGTTCGTGATGGCAAGTTATACGTGAATGGTGTTGTTCAAGATGAAGATTTTATTTTGGAGCCACTAGCTTATGAGATGGAGCCAGTGGTAATGCTCTAGTGCTCAATAAGTTCTTCTTGATGTTTACATTGATTGTTTTCTTGAGCAGTGTAAACTGTTACTTACCCAAATCGGTATCAGTAGCTAACTAGTTGAATTTTTTTGATATTGCAGCTTGTGCCAGAAGGCTATGTGTTTGTGTTGGGAGACAATCGTAATAACAGTTTCGACTCCCACAACTGGTAATTTGAGATCTCTATTTGTTGTCATGTTATTTCCTTGAATTTGGATTCCTTTTGTTGGGAAAGGACAATTCTTTACAGAGACTATACTCTCTAAGCTTGCTATTGTGTTACTAAACCATCTCCAATTGAAAGGCTTACTCGACATATGATTGTAATTTTGACGGGATCTGTTTTTTTTTTTCCTCTTTCAGGGGTCCACTTCCTATTGAAAACATCATAGGAAAGTCCTTGTTACGATACTGGCCTCCCTCCAAGGTGTCATACACCTTGCATGATACACATGAAGCAACCAATGTTTTTGCAGTTTCTTGACGCTACAGCCTTCTTGTTGCAGCGGAAACTCATATCGGAAAACTGTTCTTTCATCTACATGGATAGTAATCAAATTGAGCTACTTCTTTGCGTGGTTGGCTCACAATTGTGCCACTGTGATTTTTATAGCAGTTATTGGCCATGGCCCTGCCTATGAATGATTGATGCACTGATGGACCATCTAATTCATTGGTTGTATCTTTGGCTATTGACAATCTTTAGCTTTGATTGTATTGTTAGAAACTGAAAAAAAAAAAAAAAGCGTGCAGATAGGGGAAAAAAACATGACGTCTCCAGTTTTACAATGTATCACTCTATGTCGGTTCTGTCATGGGAAGATTGTCATTGTCTTGGAACTTCAAACGTTGCACGCCGTAGTGCACGTTAAGCTCGTGACTCGGACATCTGCGGATCAATTTTTTAAGGACAGACTTGGATGACTGCAAGCGACATCCTAGAATCTCCTGAAGGTGGTCATGCCAGACACCTTCCCAGTGTAACAATTTATTCTCGTAAATAAATGGGAAATACTGTCCCAGGGACGCTTACTGTTGTTTTGGATAGACCTCATGAACTTATGTGATTGGTCCATTCTTGTGACTCCATTTGGTTCTGCATTGACAATTTAAGATTGTTTTCTTTGTTCTTACTACATGTTACAGTTAAATTGGTTGACGAGTAAACGTCATAGTTGGTTGTACAGGATGTCAATTAGCAGCAAAAGCTCGCACTCATATTTGTTTGTGTCAATGCAAATTGAGCGTCCATTTTTTTTTTTAATATTTGAAGTTTAATTCAGTTATATAAAATTTAGTTTATTCACTTTTCAAAACACAAAATATTTTAATAAAAAAAATTTTGTTTATTAAAATAATTGGATCATTTTTTAAAAAATATTTTAATGATATAATGTATTTATAAATAATTAAAATATTAAGTAAAAGATATAAACCTCATTTTTAGTTTAAAAATTTTTAATTTTTAAAATTTCCTAAAAATTCTTTGTACTTTTTAGTTTTTTAATTTCATCTCTTAGAGTTAAATTAAAAATTAACATCAAACATTAAACGGAAACTAATAACATGATTTTTGCGTAACGATTTAACTTAATCTAATTAAATATAACTTAATTAATAGTTTTAAATAATCGCGATAAATTATTAATTTAAGTCAATTTTGATTAATTTAAGTTAAATTAAAGAGCTACTATATTGGTGACATTTTACTAAAATGACAATAAGTCGAAATAAGCTTGGCCTGAGCTTCCGAGCTCGACCGGGCCAGAGGCAGCTTGGCTCGAGCTTAAGCCTTACTCAACTTGGCTAGGACTTTTTTTAAATTAAAAAAAATGAAACGACGTTGTTTCATTTTAAAAATATTTGAGTAGCGTCATAATTTTTTGAATTTTTTTATCCATTAAGAACGGTAGTAACTAACCGGGCCTTGCTATTGGGCTAAATTCCTCTATTGCCCCCAACCTTGATGTGTTGGAGAAAAAAAGTGTCTAAATCAGTACATTAGCTACTTCAGATTTAAACCTGTCGCACATTATACTGAATCAAAGACACCACAAATGAATCGAAGACTGATACCTTCCTCCCTCCTTTCTCTTCTCTTATCCCTTCTTCAATTTGGATTTCCATTCACAGCTCTTGCTTCATCCACTTCTCTTAACGGTACCCTTTCTCACGTTCTTCACGACGTTTTGAAGGAGATATCTGAGAGGCAAAACTGGGATTTCAACGCAACTGGGATTTCCGTATTGGATGTGAGTAAAGTTCGGTATGGTATTTCTCAAAGACACGAGTTTCGGATCCGATTTGGGAAAAGGAGTTACTTGGTTTTCAAATTCCCCCATGATGTTGATTCCTGGAATAAGTTCAATAAAGGTCGTGACGACTTTAGGGATTTGGTCAACAAAGTTGGCTCCTTTGCCGTTCTTCACTCGTTTAAGCTTCAGGGTCCGTTCGATTTGCGGGTCGGTGGTGATGATGATAGGTTTTCCTTGTTGTTGACGGTAACACTCTTTCACCTTTTGATTTCGTTAATCTTTTTCGTGGGTAATTTTTGTTGTTCTGTTTTTGTATTTAGGGATTTAGTTAAAAACAATGGTACCTTTGATTCTTATCTTGCCAATTCCTGGTTTATTGTAGCTTTATATTCACTTATTGGACATCGAGTTAAATTGTATCTGAATTGTTTTCAGCAATTTATCATGTGAAGTGTTCTGGTTTGAACTCTTCAATGATGACTTTTGAAGTACGATCTTATAATTTGTAAGATGCATTCATTGTTGGTGTATTCATGTCAATTTCTGATGATTTAATTGGTTTTTAATTCTGCCAGCATTTGAACACTTCCTATAGTGGTCTGAAACGGATTTTGGTGGCTGAGGGCATTACGTTGGAAATAAAACATGCTCAAGAAGTCTCTCTCCTTCACAGTTCCAGTCTTGATTCTACTGTTAATGGAAGTGTCTTTAGGAAAAGCAGACATGCTGGCTTCTGGCCTTTGTGGGATTCATTGTGTATGCCGCGACTTCCTATATGCATTACTGGGTCAGCCTCCCTTTTTGCCTACAAATCTCAGAACCCTGATGGTAAAATTAAAAGAACTTTCTTATCAAAGGATACGATCGAGTTGCTGCCAGATAAGTGTTATGCTAGCAATTCATACAAGAACCACGCTAGGCCAAATAATTCTTTCGGTTTTGATATAGCTAAGCTGCAGAAGTTGTTTAAGAGATTTCTGGTTGACAGAGCTCATCACAGTGGTCTTTTAGGCTCTTTGAGAGCTGATCTTAAAGGGTCAACTGTGTTTCGGTTTCAGCTGGAAATCAAGAGGAATATTAGCAACAATGAGACTCTTGCGGGCACGATGGCAGAATGGAGAACTAAGCCTAGCTTTGAACATCTTTGGTTTGATGTTATGGCAGGAGTTGAAGCGGGCAATCTGAAACCCATAATGATCAAGAAGGTCAGACCATTTATTGCGGTAGATTCAGCCTCATGGAGCAACTTGATGTTTAATATTTCGTTTACCAAGTTCCCATCCATTCTTGTACCTTCGGAAGCTCTAACACTTGATGTAAAATGGTGATGAACAGCTTGTAAATAGTTATGAATCCATATTATTTACACAACAAAAGCACTCTGCTGTCTTTTTCTCCTTTCCCCTTACTGTACTATGTGTCAATACCAAAATAGTTTACTGATGTTAACGTAGTTGTCTTGCTTGACCACTAGAAGCCAATGTTGTTATATGTATTCAAAGTGGCTAGAAATTTAGTTCAATTGTAATGTCTTATTAGACCACAAGGAGTAACAGTGCAAACCCTGTAAAGCCAATTCATGGTGGAACAACTAGCTAGCTACTGATTAGCATTTTTTGAGGGGTCAAAAACCTCTTAACTCTTATCGTCTTCTTCTTGTGACATATCCACCTTCTTGTACCTATACCATGATGCACACACCAAGTAAACTCCGAAGTTCACCATGCTAACGCCTGACAATAACCAATAGAAGTAGTTCAGGTTGTCTCTGTTCAAGTTGTTACTAGCCAACCAACCGCCACTAACTTTGTTGACCACCTCCACCACCACCGAGCTCAAAAAGTAGCCAAATGCCATTGAGCTCCAAGAGATCGCTGTGCTCAATGACTTCATTCCAGTAGAGCTCTCTGAGTAGAAAAATTCTAACAGTCCAACTAGAGTGAATATATCAGCAATTCCAAAGATACAGTACTGAAATCCTAGCCAAAACACAGTGATAGGCAGAGGCTGTGCAGAGTCAACCATGTTGTGTTCAATAGCCACATGTTTCCGGCGAGTTTCCACAACACCGGCAATTGCCATGGAGATGGCTGAGAGGACTAGACCAACTCCAATGCGCTGAAGGTGTCGGATTCCAGTGGGAATTCCGGTTATTCTTCGAGCAATTGGGACAAAAACTCGGTCGTATAAAGGGATTAGAAGTGACATGAAAAGTAGAGGAATGACAGTAAGAGATGGTCCGGGCACATTAAAGCCAAGAATACGAGGGTCCATGGTGGTGGCTTGTTGGATTGAGAAAGTCTGGAGTTGAGCTAAACATGTGTTCATGAAGACTGTGCTAAGTATAATTGGTAGCATCCGAATCAAGATTTTAGTTTCTTCAACCTGCGAGACAGTGCATATCCTCCGAGCTGTTGATGCACCATTAGTAGTCATGATAGCTGCTCGGTCCAAGAACCTGAATTGGTCAGTCCTTTGAAGAATTTCGTCTCTTTTTCCTGCTTCTTTGTCATAAATTTCATATAATTCTTCTGTTGTCTCTGGGATGGGAAGGTTTCGATTTATAAAAGCTGCAACAAACACCTGCAAATGCAATTTCGAAGCATGAACAGTAATTTACTCAATCTCTCCATCGCCGGAAGTGTTAGCCATCAACTTGTATATAGTAATTACCTGTGCAAACCGAACAAAGGGACTTCCTTTTGGCACATTGTGGTGATACAAAGACTTGCCCATTAACAGGAACATTATACCAATAAAGACTGCAATGAAACAAAGACCGAACGCCCATTGCCAACCTTGGTTGGTGCTTATCCAAACAACGAAAGTGACTCCTATAATAGCACCCGTTGTGACACTAAACAGAAACCAGTTGAAAAACCTAGAAAGTTTCAGAGCCTCCTTTGGGTCATTTTCATTGAACTGGTCAGCCCCCAAAGATGGCAAAGCAGCTTTAATCCCACCAGTGCCTAGTGCCAGGAGGTAGAGACCTGTGAAAAGAACTGCAAGTTGGGTTCCATTTGCAGTCTCACATCGATTCCTCAGGTCTGGTTGAACTCCTTGGCATTGCACTGGTCTCAGTTGGTGGGCATGTGCTTGAATTGTAAGAATAGCATATGCCTGGAAGTTTTGGAATGGACTGTGACGTCAATATGATCTCTTGATGATCACAAGTGTAAGATTATAAATGATCAAGAACATACCAGCAACTCCATGCAGCCCAAAATGACACACGTCTTAAATCTAGACAGATAGGTATCTGAGATGAACCCTCCAAATATTGCCAGTAAATAAGCGGTCCCCATGAAGTTGGTTAGAGTATTTGCAGACTTCGTTAGGCTGAAGTTCATGAAGCCATAGAAGTAGGTCACTAGGCTCACGGCATTGGAGATGAACCCCATGTTTTCTAGCCCTATCATGGCTGCATCAGTAATTTCAGCACTTTTATTCATCTAAATCTGACAACCCACAGATTAAGCAAGATTTGAAACTCAGTTGATTACCGTAAACAAAAAGTGTAGCTCTAGTTCCTCCGAGCCTTCTTTCTCCATCACGTGTAGCTTTAACATCTTTCTCAATCTCCTGAGAAGTGAAAAGATACAAATTTTATCAGCATGCATTTCAAACCTGAAGATGATAGCTACTGAGAAGTGAAGAGATAGTCAACGGATCGCAGGAGAAAGAAGAAAAAATTGAAAATTTCAACTGGGAATTCACCATTTTTATTGAAAACTTCTCCTTCTAGTGTGTTTCTATGCTGTTTTAGGTTTTAGCAACCAGAAACACACACTTCTATATATACAAAACCAATCTTTCTAAATCCAGTAGTAACAAGTAAACCAGAAAGGAATCAGAGTGGTATCCAGTGAAAGGGAAGACTTTGTGAGTCGTTTTTGTTTTCTTGTGATACGTATGTTCTTCATCATCCACCATTCTCCATATATCTACGTATAAGCAGGAGCTAATAACATTACGTAGATGTTAGACTTTGTGGGTCGGTTTTGTTTTCTTATGGTACGTATGTTCTTCATTTTCCACCATTCTCCATACATAGCAGGAGCTGTGTGAAAGGCATCATAGGTTAAATATCTTGGGACTGATATTCAGTTACTAACATTATGTAGATTTTAGATTGATTATAAATAATAATAATCTCAAAATCTAATTAGTTTATAATATTAGTCCGAACTTTAAAAATTAAATTAAAAATTAATATTAAAATATTTTAATTTTTAATTTTTAATAAAAATAACTCAATGCTAACTTCGCGGAGAGTCATTTAAAATTAGTATTTTAAGCATGTGGTGTTACATAAAACATTTATGTTACATATAAATTTTATTATTTAATAAATTAAAAATATCAAAAATATTAAAAGTAATTATAGTGGAGAATTTAATCTAGGATTATTTTTTATAAATGTTAAAATTTTAAAATTTTAAAATTTGAACTAATATTATAAAATTGAATAAAGTTTAAAAAATTATAATTAACCTAGTAATAAAATAAGTGAAACATGTTTGGACTGCAGAGTTGATAAAAAAAAAGACTCAAACTTACATGTTTACTATATGCACTAATGTATGACTTTTACTATATTATTCTAAATTTTTTGATCACTATATGTTTATTATTAATTATAAAAAATCATTGGTCCCCATGATGACATCTCAAAGCTTTGGCCTGCAATTAAAATATATAGTTAGCGCCGTAATCCTGTCATAAAAACTAATGCTTATGCTGCTTCCTATGTTAAGTTTAAATAAGCATAAATTAAAATCAAAATCATGGAGCTGTAATTATGACTGTACCAAACTTGATATCAGATTGGGCTCTGATATGATATTGTACCTGTATCGGTTAATACCAGATACCATTTCAAGAATTTTTAAATTTATGAAATAGTTTCTAAATTTTTTTAAAAATTACAGAATTGTTCATTGTCATATTTTACAGTTATACTGTATATTTTTAATTATGTTTCCAAAAATTATAATAATAAATAATAATCACAATTTTA